>JABFPB010007435.1:0-11013 GCA_022817645.1 Ceratoteleas bidentatus | reverse complement strand
CAACATTTGATCACTACTTTTTGTTTAATTAACGAAACATTGCTTTTGCGCCAAACCGCCGATTCGAACTTGCTCTTTGCTTGAGCCATGGCCTTAATGATAGAAACTTAAGTTATTTCTAGTTCGGATTTGGATAATAAACTTACTTCGCACTTGGTCCAGCTCTTCTTCAGTAAAGGCCCTTCTGGGAGACCTGTGTGGTATAACCTTTTGTGGTTCGGTTAATATTAATGCACCTGTTGATAACCACACGATCCCCCCAGAGGGCCTTCAGGATACAGCGGACAAACACTCCATCACTTACTCCGTTTGTTAGCTGCCAAACATTTTGTCGCACCCACTTTCCGCGACCTACAATAGCACACAAGATGTTTTTATTAACAAATGCACAAAAAAAGAAACGATGTAATCCTTAACAGGTATGGAAATGTGGAAGTCACTACTGCACCGATTGCTGCAAAACGCTACTGAGCCGATTGTTGCTCCGAAAGTTCAGAAATCGACGCAAAATCAAAATTGTTATTCACAATCTTAATATATTAAGATTGGGAAATAGGAACTGATCGAAATTTGTATAAACATATATATATATATATATATATATATATATATATATAGTATACATTATAAGTTTGCAAGAGCATAAAAAATCGCAAATTTTTATGCTCTTGCACATTTATAATACGTAATTATAAATACGTTCAGTTACTGAACGTATTTTCGATTAATAGTACCGAAAATTTGAATATTTGATAAATTTTTTATTATATTTGAGAGATTTCGATTTCTTCGCAAATGTGATTAATGGTCAACAACTAGTAAATTGTTACTAAAAATGGCACGCAATTAATGCATTTTTAATTCTTCCTAATGAATCTCTCCAGAGATATAAATAGTGAAACAATATTATTTGTCCGCATAAGTTGGCTTCGCGATTTTTTACTTGTAGATTTTTGGGTAAAACGTCATGAAAATACAGGTTTTTTAAGTTTTTGTTTACCAAGGACAATCACCGAATCTTATATATGTCACTTATGGTCCCGTGTGACATTTGCCCAAACAACCCAGTATATTCATAGTTAATTGTACTTTTCATAGTTAATTGTTTTCGCTCTGGGCAGCAAATCAACTATAACTGTTCCTGTAAGACTCTTTTATTCCCTACGATTGTGCCATTCCTTCATGGAAAAAATGTTGGTGCAGCAGCAGCCTCGGTCGGTGCAGCAGCTATTTCAAACAGTTAACCCGAACAGTTACTGCCCGTTCGACTGGTGTAGTCAATACTACAGCAGCCGATACCCCAAAGTCACGCATATGCTGCACGCGTCATAATAGTTTGATTCTGTGGTGCAGCCGCTGTACCACACTGGCGCACCGACTGCTCCAGTGTGGCGCAGCGGCTGCTCCAGTCGACAAGATTAACAGATGCCCTCTACCTGGATTAGCCTCTGCACCAATTTTTTTCCCGTGTTTTATTCCCTTTCCCCATACTCTGTAATTCCATCTTATTCTTTTTTAAATTAACCCTTTATTCCCCTTTTTCTCTCATGTTTATTTCTTCTCCTTCCGTGCAATTCTCTGTCTATCTCATTCCCTCTCATTATTCTCTTTAGTTTTGTTTTGTTTTATATAATTTAATTTAATTATCATTTAATTTTATTTCATTTCATTATACTTTTAATTCAAAATACATAGGTATTAATTGTATTACACGAAAAAAACATTCGTACAACTGTTACCCTTTTGCGTGCGACAGTTATACTTAGGCACACGCGCGAATAGGTGACCGGTTGGTTACCCATTCGCACCGAACGGGGAAATGGGTAATAAAGTTAAGAAATGTGAGCAAAATGAGTGAAATATCAATGAAGCAGAATGAATATGAAAATGCAGGTTCAAATGTTCGAATTACAGAACACCAATAAATGCACAGAAAAATTAATAGTCTTGGGAAAAGAAACATGGGAAGTGTCCCCCTACACTGCAAAAAGAAATGCCTTATTTTAAAACACTCCCGTCTCAATTTCTAAAACGTTAGAAGTGTTTTCCATTATAGAAAGGTAGGTTAAAATTTAAAACGCCTGAAAACGTTTTAGAAAGGGGACAAAAGTGTTTTAAAATAAGACACCTGTTTTTACAGTGCACCATACCAGTAACCCCTGTCAAAGTGTAACAGTCGCTTTAATGTTTTTTCCGTGCGATTAGTTTCATAATAGCGATTATCATTGAAATAGACTATTTCAATTTCGCGAATAAAGGCAGTTTCTGATATATACGGCAACCCGGTATCGCTCGCAGCGCAAAAAATCTATCTTTCTACAAAGAAAAGAATACCCAGTTAAAAATATCCGAGTCGGAATCCGAGTCGGAATCCGAGTCGTAATTTGGCACGTCGGAGTCCGAGTGGGATTCCGACTCGGATTCTATCGCTGGGTTCTGGCGCTAGGTTTTCGGTTCTGGCTGCATTCTGACCCTAGGATTTGGGTTTCGGCGTTAGGTCTAGATTTTGATGGTGGTTCCAGGGTTAGGTTCTGACATTGAATTCTGGCTCTGGATTCTGGCGCTGGGTTCTGGCGCTGGGTACTGGGGCTGGGTTCTGGCGCGGGGTACTGGGGCTGGGTTCTGGCGCTGGGTTCTGGTGCTGGTTTCTAGCGCTGGGTTCTGGCGCTGTGTTCTAGCGCTGAGTTCTGGCGCTGTGTTCTAGCGCTGGGTACAGGCGCTGGGTTCTGGCGCTGGGTTCTGGAGGTGGGTTCTGGCGCTAGGTTTTGGTGCTGGGTCCTGGCGCTGGGTTCTGACGCTGGACTCTGGCGATGGGTTATGCTGCTGGATTCTGCGGCTGGATTCCGGCGCTGGGTTCTGGTGCTGGATTCTGGCGCTGGGTTCTGAGGCTGGATTCTGTCGCTGGGTTCTGAGGCTGGGTTCTGGGGCGGAGTTCTGGCGCTGGGTTCTGGGGCAGGGTTCTAGGGCTGGGATCTGGGGCGGGGTTCTGGCGCTGGGTTCTGGTGCTGGATTCTGGCGCTGGGTTCTGGGGCTGGGTTCTGGGGCCGGGTTCTGGCGCTGGGTTCTGGGGCAGGGTTCTAGGGCTGGGATCTGGGGCGGGGTTCTGGGGCTGATTCTGGCGCTGGGTTCTGGCGCTGAGTTCTGGCGTTGGATTCTGGCGCTGGGTTCTGGCGCTGGGTTCTGGCGCTGGGTTCTGGCGCTAGATTCTCCAGGTTTTGGGGCTGCATTTTGGTTGTGGGTTCTGTGTTCTGGCGCTTGTTCTAGATTCTGACGCTAGATTCTGTGTTGTCGTGCTAGGTTCTGATACTGGGAATGACGACGGGTTGTAGTACAGGGATTTGGCGCTATTATCTGCTACTATGTACTGGGTATTAGCGCCGGATTCTGGTACTGGATACTGGCGTTGGGTAGTACTGTGCAATACTGATGCTGGTTACTAGTACTGTGTACTGGGGCTGAGTTATGGCGTAATAGTATTGAATATTTGCGCTGGGTTATGGTCCTGAACTCTGTTATGGGATACTGGCGCTGAGTTAATTATCGCGTATTCCATTCTACCCATTGAACATTCACCGTTAAAAATTTCCGGATTTTGACGTTGTGGTGTAAGGTGTAACTGGTTTAGTAGTGAAATATTACTCATAGCGGTGTAAATTTTACTCCGCCGAAGGAGTGAACAGAAAGGAAAAATTAAAAATCAAAGTTTCAACACTTTGAATTATTCTACAAATGTTGCTCTACCCGGCATATATTTTGTTATAAAGTTCGAATCTATTCTTTCTTAATTATACTCATGCAAACGTATCGTCTGATTTCGACGTTTCTACACGTATATTCCCCCTTAACTCAGCGCCAGTATCCCAAAACAGAGTTCAGATCCATAACCATCAGTACTGCACAGTACTACCCAACGCCAGTACCCTGTGCCAGAATCCGGCGCTAATACCCAGTAAATAGTAGTAGATAATAGCACCAATACCCAGAACTACCCCTTGTAGTTCTTACAAGGGGTTGTAAGAACTACAACCCCTTATACTGGGAATTGGGCGTCAATTCCCAGTATAAGAACCTAGCACGACAACACAAAATCTAGCGTCAGAATCTAGTACAAGCGCCAGAACACAGAACCCACCACCCGAATGCAGCCACAAAACCTGGAGTCAGAATCTAGCGCCAGAACCCACCGCCAGAACCCAGCGTCAGAACCCAGGGCCAGAACCCAGCCCCAGAACCCAGCGCCAGAACTTAGCGCAAAATCAATCTTCAGAATCCAGCGTCAGAATCCAGCACCAGAGAAGAGAACCTAGCGCCAAAACTCCGAAAGAAACTCCAAAACCCGAAGCCTAGCGCCAGAATCCAGAATTCAAAACCAGAATTCAACTAGAGCAACGTAGCGTCAGAATCCCAGGTAGCAAAACGTGGGGGCAATTTTTGTGCACCATATGATTGGTCAATAATTGTCCAATACTGACGCAGAACGATTGGTCGTTGATTAAGGTTATGTTCAAATGATCAATAAGTGGTCAATAAATGGTCAAAAATTGCGCAATGATAGGGCTATATCCATGTGATTGGTCACTAATGCGGACGTAGATGTGAACAATTATTTACTTCAATTATTGACCAGTAATTGGCCCATTTTACTATCTGGGATCCAGCGCCAGAACCCAGTAATTGCTATTAGCCCCGGAACTCAGTACCAGTCATTACATTCATGTATGTGCACATCATTTACATTAGTTAAATTTATAACATATTCACTTATATCATATTCACTTACGTACACGTCACTCATACACACAGGTTATAAATTAAAATGATATAAATTTGTTAAATAACCCGAACTTATCCAGCGTTTCAAAGGTAAAATTTCTTTTTTCTTATTCAACACGTGTCGTGTTGAAGGGACAGATCAGTCCTACCCCGAAACGTTGTTGAGCTTATCACGTTCCAATGTAAGACCAACATGAACATGTCAACATTGAAAAGCTGTTTGACACTGCTCCAAAAATCGGTTGACTCAACAGATTTTTATGTCAAATTAACAGATTATTTTTCCCAGTGAACATCGTTAAGACCTACCTAGACGAAACGTATCCTGGAAGGTGGATAGGGACAGGAGGCCACATTAGATGGCCAGCAAGGTCACCAGATTTGACATCCCCGGACTTCTAGTTGCGGGGCTTCTTGAAAAATACGGTGTACAGAGAAGGACCAACTATCAGGGGCAACATGGTTCAAAGGATACAGATAGCTTGCGACAGTATTCCTCGGGCAACGCTTTTGGCAACAGTGAACAACTTTAAACACCGAATTCAGCAGTGTCGACGGGAAAACGGGGCTTCTTTTGAGCATCTTATTACTTAAATGTCGACTGAAATCAGCCCTTTTTAGGGCTACATGATGTACAAAATCCGACCGTGCAACCTCCTCGTGTTGTACATCGGGTAACGCTAATGCCGGCGGTAAAATGATGTTCCTATACGACAATGGTAAAAAATCATTGTTTTCAACCCTCCTCCATAAAAAACCAACTTATCGAGAAAAAATCGAATTTCACCATTTGCAGCGCCATTTATTGAAAATCGAAAAAAAATTTACAGACGAAACTTTCTTATATTTTTGCGTAGAATCCAAATGAGTCAGAATTCGTGAAGTGGCCCCCTCATTTTTCACAACTCAATGGATTTCATTCAAAATGGGTATATATTGCTCTTGTCAAACAAGCACCCAAAATATTTTAGCGAAATTCGCATTTAAACAAAAGTTATAAACAATTCAATTTTGTGGACCTTTTTCGCAAAAAAATCATATCTCTGGATCCAACGAATGGATTTTTCTGGAGTTTTGACTTAATCACAAAGAAATGTGTGTTTCTTCAAACGACATAAAAAATTTCAATCAAAAATGTTATTTGTTTATAATAATTCCAATCTTTTATACGCAAATGAATTTTTTTGCTGTTCTCCGCGCGATAGAAATTTTGTTTTTTTAAATAATTGTTCCTTGACTCTTTACGGATCCAGAAGGGTTTGACCTTCTCAAAGATTATCAACGCATGAATGCAGATTGATGCACGCCGATTATGGTGCTCACTGAAACTCATGTCAAAGGTGAACAGTTTTTTAGTTGAAGAATTTTCCAAGTAAAGGAAAACCGATTCAAATCGATACAAAAATCAAGCAAAGAATGTATAGGTTTCAGTAGCGTTTTTTAATCGGTTCAAACCGATACAATTTGATTTCAAACGATAATTATTGTTTTATTCAATTAAATTAAATTTAAACAAATAAATCTTACTTTTTTGCCATCAGTAATGTTATTTTAAATTGAATACTTGTAATTCCATGTCGAGGAAACATTTATTTATAAGCGTTTGAAC
The DNA here is from genome assembly GCA_022817645.1 of Ceratoteleas bidentatus. Classification (NCBI taxonomy): domain Eukaryota; kingdom Metazoa; phylum Arthropoda; class Insecta; order Hymenoptera; family Scelionidae; genus Ceratoteleas; species Ceratoteleas bidentatus. The sequence goes on along the minus strand of JABFPB010007435.1, from coordinate 4,631 downwards.
AATTTTTTGAATAAAATTATTTTTCGGGATATCTTAAAAATGTATCGGTTTACAATTTTCAGTAATGAGATTGATGGTTCAAACTGATAAAATTTCCTTGCTCAAGTAGGGTGTGTCAGTTGAAACCGATACAAATAATATCTAAGTCATCAAATACAGCAATGTCGGTATTATAACCGATAAATTTGTAGTAAAAAATAACGGAGTTTTTGAAGAAACGTGATACAAATGACAAGAAACCATAACTAAAAAGACAGAAAGTGAATCCACACATTCGTATTATTTAGAACACAGAAAAAACATTCGTGCGACTGTTACACTTTGAGAGGGGTAACTGTTACACTTAGGCTAAAGAGTAACCGTTATCCGCATTGAGGGTAACAGTTGCTAACGGGTAACGGTTACCCTCAATCGGGTAACGGTTACTCTTTCGGCAAAGGGTAACAGTTACCCTTCTGTAAAGTGTAATAGTCGCACGCAAAAGGGTAACAGTCGCACGAATGTTTTTTCCGTGAAGATGATGCCAGCATATTCATGGATCGGGAAAACAATGAACTAAATGATGCGCATAAATATAACGTGATCACATGATATATTTCCTCTAACGACGATATGCGAATCATTTTTCAAATTTCATTCGACTTTAAATAATAAAATTGAGAACTTTTTTCTTTTTATTCAGGTTTATTTTCAAAAGTCTGTATAAATTATTTTTAGATGCAAATTTATAACGGGTCGTATCTTCAAAAGATTCATTTAGCATGTTTTTTTTACACATATATCAGATTTTTTATCTGAGAAAGATTATATCACTAGATACGTTTGAGACATTGCCCAGAATAAAAGTTCCAGGCACTTCTGTTGAGCAGCCTGGATATTTTTCACTTTTCCAGGCAAAGTGGAAATTTCTAGGATTTCGCAAGCAAAATCCATGATTTGTCTGGATATGTGAAACTTTTTCGAAGGTATTACCAGGAACTTTAAACGGCGGAGTCTATGAAAAAAGATTGTATGAAAAAAATTGTTTTTCATAACTTCGTAAGTTCCATAAAAATTCAATCTATAAAAAAGAAGTTCCATTTTCCAGTTTGCGAAAAGTGCGCCCTTCTTCCACTTATTAAAAAATAAAAAGTTTTCGCACTTCCAGTAGTTAAAAGTGTCTAAAAAGAAGTTACCTATTAGACGATCACTTGTTTGTACGAGATAATTTTTTTCGATTTTAGACAACGCATCATCTGATTCACACAAAAACTGTCTGATTTAGGCAATTTCACTTCTGTATTTTCCTCAGAGTAGATAATTCATTTTATGCTTTCTCATTGGTAACAAATTGAAAAATGCTCGATAATCCAATACCTCTTGTGTTCGGGACAATCGGAGTATAAGTGCAACGCCAGAGCGGTACACTACAGTCATAATGACAAAATTAGACGTACGTCCGGCAGTCACACTTGGCATAAGCCGGACGAGATGTTTGTGAAGATGAGGAAGTTTACGGAGGATTTGAAGATAGAAATGGCAAAACCAATGGCTAATTTTACCTTCGCATATATGAACGTAGCCCGAAAGTAATTTGATATTTATGTTGTCTTATATAATTTTCAGTGAATGTCAATTGAACAATTGCAAAATATTTCAGGCACCCCGAAGCTGTAGCTGTTAAATCACCACATGAGTTGAAGCGAACTATGAGTCGCCATAAGGCAAAAGGTATTTTAAGATGTGATATTGCGAAGATTTTATTAATAATTTGAAATACGTTACACCACTGAAATAATTATTTACAATTTATTATTAGCTACTAAAATTCCGAATTGCGAGAATTTGTCTGATTTTGTGGAAAAGATGTCAAAAAAGGATATCTCGTTTACGTCCAAGATGGCCAGTTGAAAGAGGATCATATTAAGATGGATAATGGGTCGGAAGCCGTCATTATTTTTTCTGAGTTATTAATAAGTAAATTTATATCTGACCAACAAAATTCCGTGAACTCGCAAAAAGCTAAAAAGGAAATTAAACAAATTGAGAATACAATGTCGATAGATAGACTTTTGATATTGTGCCACGAATAGAAGGGGTTCGTCAGATGCTGACTGTTGAGATCCATCGGGAAAATGAGGTACATGACTAGAATACATTCCGATTTAGTGTCTTCTTGAGACGTTAACATTGTTTTTTTGTAGTCAAATGTCTATTATTTACAAACGTTCTTATTGCATTTACTAAGGATTATTAACTGATTCTTGATACTGATAGTTTTTCTAGTCTAGACTTTTTCACGATATTCTTGCAAGTTTTTATTGAGTTTCTAGCGTGAAACTAGTATAACTTGCTAGTTTCTAACGTTTTTCTAGAGTAAATTTCTACTTGGGTGCGTTCGCCGTAAAAGGTCAAATTTTCAATCGAGAAATGAGGGACGAAATTTGACAAGCGGGGCAATAGTGACACGTCATATTTCGTCTCGGTTTCGAGGTTGGAAATTTGCCGTTTTCTGCGGACGTATGTACACAAATATTTTGTGGAAAACATCTCTCTTCGTAATAGAATATTACGAATAATAGACTATTGTATTATGAAGGCGCGTTGGAAGTAATTTTCCAACCCCGACAAATAGGGTAAACTGATCAGCGTTTGGAATCATTATAAAAATTAATAAATTATTTCTTTACATTTTATTGTTTATAATATATTAGGACATAATCTTAATTACAGTAAACTCAAAAACATTTTTTCAAACTTAAAAACAAAAAATCTAGCTTGATCATTTTACCCCATCTGACCCTATGGAATAATGTTTGAAAAACATTGTAGAAATAGAATCTAAACTATTACTTCAATGATCAGATGTCCGATTCTCTGCGTTGGCCTACTTTATCTTATAAGCTGGTCTCTTGATTCATTTCATTGGTATTAATAAATATTTATTGCAGACTATATGATCTTTTTGATCGTAAAACAACTTCACTACCTAACTTTGGCAGATAACGGCAGAAGAACCAAATCATACATGTCAGGCAAATCCATTTTCAGAAAGGAGTCAATTAACTATTTGTGGCAACAACGAAAGTTGGGAAACATAACAGTGCAAAAGTTTCTGCAAAATGCTGGCATTTTAGTTGGAAAAATAACCGAGAAGCTGGAAAGTAAGAATATCTTAGCATTACTCTATAATACATATAGGATATTATGCAACTAGAGATAACTACTTACCAGCCCAAAATCATTTAAATACAATTTGGGAAAAGTTTTTTTGAATGGATTTACACTGAGAAAACTAAGTGATAAGAAATCACCATTTCAGTGGTAAAACCTTACCACTTGAAGTGGTAAAACCTTAAACGATATATTTATTAACATTTTGTTATAAAAATGGGTTAATGTTTAATGTTAATGAGTATTTTTGCTTTCTTTACTAAAGTTTACTCTTTATTATTGTAATAGTCTTTACTATTACAATAATTCCTATCAAAACTCCGAAATCCAAAGTTTTTGGTAACAGTTACGAAAACTTAAGTAAAGAAGGCAAAATGTGCTTTGTCACATTTTTCTAGTAATGGTTACAAAAAAAGTAAAAAAAAATGGTTACAAATTCTAGTAACGGTTACTAGAATTTTCTCTCAGTGTACATGTGAAAAGAAAAAAAAATTTCCTGCAGTGTTGTGTATAATTTTTCTCAATATCGCTGGGCTCGGTACGCGGTGGGCCTCTTTTAGAACATTGTAGGGGAAATACAGTCTGACATAGCAAACCGGTGAATTCCAAAAGCACGCATTTCTCCTTACCAAATAGGCCAAAAATCGACCAAAAGGGCGCATTAGATTACCGAATTTCGTGCGCGACTGTATCCCATTATTTTTCCTGCTCATTAAATTTCCTGCTCGACTGTATCCAAGAACGTAAATTTCCAGAATACAAAATCTAGAATTTCTCCATCCGCGTGTATCTGGATGGAGCAAGAAAACACACGTCAGGATATGGAGGCCAATCCAACCTTTGTGCCAAGTAGATATTGCCATTCATTTCATTTTACTTCGAGAAACCTGCTCATGGAGCAGTTTCTGAAGTTTTTCCTAATACCAATTAAAAATGTGGCCTTTTTTAGTTTTATTCGCACTTGTTTACAATTGTCGGCGATACAATACAATTTACAATGATAAATACATTAAATTGTAGGGCAAATTTATATTAGTAAAACTCGAGAGGTTAGTCTTGGCGAAATGTTACTTATTGCGAAAAAGGACGTTTGTGGCAAATTCTTTGCAATATTTACCAGATTAATATAAGTACCAAAGACGTTTAATAAATGAATATTGTTATTAACTTTCTTTATCTTGTTAAGACTTTTTTTATCAGTGCAATATCCCAGTGTGCGTTTTTGGGCGATGCGATAAGAACACTTTATTTTATCAGTATGCGCTTTTGGGTTCAACAAGTTTCAACAAATTCCGTACTGTGAGAATCAAAATATTGACATATATTCCTGCGCGGGACGAATAATGTTCTAGAACATTCGCCTGCTAGAATATATGTCAATATTTTGATTCTCACAGTACGGAATTTGTTGAAACTTGCCATAATTGTTCCTTAGACCTTAAGGAACAACTTCCTCGCTGACACTACCTAGGTAGGTG
>JABFPB010007434.1:0-11019 GCA_022817645.1 Ceratoteleas bidentatus | reverse complement strand
TGAGTTTACAGCGTATTATGCTTATTCTCTAAATTTCAGTTAGTGAATATTCACTTATTTTAAGCGAATATATATTAATTTGAATAAGTGTACGTTTTTTCACTTACTGAAATTCAGAGACTATATCAAGTTCCCGATATTATTAGGTTAGTTGGTTAATTGTTAGATGTAATTTATGACGTATGTCCAAAAAATGCGGTTTAATGTTAATTTGAAACATAAGATCAACTTACATTTTATTAATTTAACACCATAATTTTTCCCGTCGCCAATCAACGGCATATTTGCCTAAGTGAATCGTACGGAAAAATAAAAGCAGGTCGAAGTAAACGCGGCAATAAAAGCGCCAAACCCGATCGAGCGGCGTTACAACGACTCGAATTCCCCGGTCCGTAGTAAAACTTGAAAATCGACTTGAGGCTGCCCGGAATTAAACTTTTCAAAAGCGGCGCATCGCAATTGCCTTCATACGCGGATCAACTCATCCCCGTCTCACGTGCGCTTCGCAACTAACAAACAATTAGTTTCATTGCGCTGAAAAATGTATCGCCATCGACTACGCGTGGAGTGAGCTTGCAACTGAATTTATATAGCCGCACTTTTTATTTCGCCTCCTTTATGCCGACCCCGTTCGTTAATAAGAGCCTGAAAATAAAGCCATTAAACCGCCTTTGAGCGAATCGGCCGCGAGTTTAAACGAAATTAGAGCGTTGTCGAATTAATAAAACTGTCGTAATTATTTTGTGTACGTTTAACGATCGGTCATAACGAGTGACCGGTCCAATTGGGCAGTTGTAAAAATAGGTGTTTCGCTCAAGAGGAATCAGATGTCGAGAAGATTGATACATAGACACCTATGACAGATAAAGATAGCCTTTAAGATCACTTTTGCAACTGACGAAATTGGTTGTATTTTTATGTTGAAATGTAATTTGTTTTACCGCAATACCAACATTAGGTGCAGTGTAAAAAAGGATATCGAATTACATCACTGAGAAAAATAATTCGTAAAAGCTACGAAAAATTCGTACACTTTACGAAATATATCGTAAAAGCTGCGAAAAATTCGTACATTTTACGATATATATCGTAAAAGGTGCGAAGTTTTCGCAGCTTTTACGAATTAGTTTTCTCAGTGATTCATTTCGTTCTGGAAATTATTCGGGTATAAAATAAACGAATGTAAAAAAATGTAAGTTCTTAACTCCTACAAAATATACTTCGAAAATGTCTCTTTCGTGGTTAGAAATATTTTGTATGTGTATTATCTCAGATTACGAGATTAAGATCCCTTAAATCGCAAATCGTCATCTGATGTAGAAAAGGGAATGACATTTAAGGTGGTTCTATAAAACAATGAAAATAATGAAAATTTAACTGAACAATATTCGCGTTGTTTACTCCAACTACACAGATTTTCATCAAAGTTCACTATTCAGAATCAAAGATAAAGTTTTGCAAAGCAGTATAAATAGATATATTAGATATGTATTTTTATCAATTTTTATATCAAAAATATCTCCTTTATACCAGGATGTAGCTAGTAATTGTTGATGGTTATTTGTGGAAATGTTAAATTAGTTATATTTATAAAATTTTCTGCCCTGGTTTAATTATTAGTAAGTAATAACGATACATAATTATTTTCTCAGTAATGATTTTAAAAAGTGGAAAGTTATTAATAACTATTAATACCAAAAATATATATACTTTAAAAACGTATTTTAACGTTATTCGATTATCTTATAAGATTATTCTTATAAGAAAAATTCTCATTTTCATTTTGCCTAAAATGTATTCCAAAAAAAGGTTCTAAACCTTAACCAAATATCTCAAAAAATTTATTTGTAACAATCTGATTGCGAATATCGATGAGTCTCAATGATTAAACAGTAATGATTATTTAAGAGGTAACATAATTTTTAAGTGCTGAAAACTATCATATCACCGAACGCTGTGTCTAATTTAGTCGTAGCGACACACGTTGCGTCGACGGAAACGCTGGAAATTGTTGTCGCGGACGATTTCAATTAACGTTATAACCGCTATTTTGATTATGGCAAAATGTGCGCCGAGTACTTGGCTGACGAACGATGATGAGGCTCATTTAGGCGCACTGCAAAGAGCCTTCGGCGCGAAGCCTCGCAATTCGCAAAAATCGCCGCTTAGCAAAATTGAAACGCCTTTTTAATCCGCCGATTGAGTCATGGCAATCTAATTATAAAACGAGTTTTTTAAGCCAGTTAAAAGGATTTATTGTCAGTCGGTGCGTGGGACTTGAAAGTGCGGTGGTGTCGGGAGATGGTTTTTGATAATTGGATTTTGATCGCGAATATAAACTGAGGGGTAGCGCCACAGCGGATACAATGTGTGATTGATTTCATTTTATTTTATACGACGCTAAAAAGTGAGATGTCAAATCTAATGGGATATTGTTCTAATTCATTTTTATTTCAAATAATTATTTCCAAAAAACAATATTTTAATCGTATTCGTATATTATTTTTTTATATTTTTATACTTTAAACGTATTGATGTGTATAGAGGGAAATCTCTAATATAAAGTATTGGACCACATTAAAAAATCCTTGCAACAGAGTATGGCAGAAAAAGAAATTAACTAAATGCAAATAAAGACGCCAAACCCACATTATGAATTTTGACTAATTTAATTAACGCAAGTATATTTAATTATTTAATGAATTTAATATCTGATACAGTAAAGTCATGTCCTGGTATTCTACTGGCACTTGTGTATTTATAGTTAAAATCCCATCATTTTTCAGTACTTTCTCAATTGCAATTAAGCGAATGTTTTTCAAGTATCCAACCTTCTTTTTAATTATAAACGCGACCAATGTTTCATCGGATTCCGATATCTGGAGAACCGGAGCAGAAAACGTTTTAGCAGCTCCTACACTGACAGAAATTTCACCTAACTTTAACCAAGTAGTAAGTTTGGGGTGTAACTGCAAGAAGGGAAAAATAGGAATTAGTTGAATAACATTTAAGTGAAATTCCGTAAAAGTTGATGGTGAACAACACAGTTTTTATGTTTTTGAAAGATAAAAAACAAACATTTTTACCGTGCTAATATATTTATTTATTCGTTGTCACGATTTAAATGGCGCTGATACCTATTTGAGATGGAACAAATAGTTTGGGTTGCAATAGCGAAATTTCTCAATTAAAATAGTAATTTCACTAATTAAATGTACATTTTTGCCATTTAAAATATTAGAACTGAATACAAATTCAAATGTGACAAATGATTTCAATTGTGGGTACATATTATTGTTTTGTATCAATAAAGGTTCTACTTTTTTCAATGAAATTGATTGATGAGAAGAAATAGAATGAAAATACATGCGCAACGGTGTGCACAATGGGATAGTAAGTTCGACTTTTACTATTTGAATGTTAAAACTTCACTATTCTGACATTTTGCTATCGTATCGTAAATATGTTTACTTGTTATTTTATAATGACCGATAATGCATAAATATATTTTCCTGACACTGAAAATCAACAATTATAATAATCTATTTATTATGCAACACTGTAAATTGTTATTCAATTACTCAATTTTCACGTAAATATTATATTTGAAATTTCTGTACTTTCTATTGCAATCAAATCTAAAATTCTACTTGTCGAAATAACACATCTCGAATTATATTTAATTGAAAGTTTCGAGTTGTTTAGGACTTTGCCAACCCAATGACCACAATTGTAGTGATACACACTACCACTCACGTCGTATGATACGAACATTACAACTACGGTACAGTTTCAATTTTAATGTCCTATCGCGAACGATTTGTCAAAATAAAAAGCGGGGAAGATTGCACACCGAAAGTCGCGAAATTCGCACACTGCGGCGATCTGCATTTCAAAACAAACGATCACGTTGTCGCAATGTAATTAATCTTAAAAGTGATCGATTCGAGTGATAGCCGAAAAGCCGAAGCAATATTTATCGTTGTTCCGTACAATTATTTCCGCTTGTATTTACATTTTATTCGGCCGGCGCGCTACTTTTTCACGTCGGGATACATTTTCGGTTCGTAACGGCGCCGAAAAAACGACAACGCGCCGTGCGCGTCGTATTTCCCATCAAAAATCCGTTTGACTTGTCAAACCACGCCGGCCGTTTCGCCCGGGACGTGTGACGTTCGATAATAACTCGGATATTTAGCCGAATCTTTACGAAGTGGTCGGCCCGATTCAATCAGTTGCTGTATTGCAAACCGGGACGCGGGTTCATGTAAAATGCACGAACTTATTCAAATTTAAATGATTCCCTTAAATGATTCCGAATGGAAATAAAACAAATTACACGACGGGCGCAATTAAAAACAAATCGAAAGAAGTCGCCGTCCGAACACTTGCCAGTCGAGTTGCGCTAATTAAATCAATGGCTCGCGTTTTCGAATGAGAAGTCGATTTTTGTTACCAATCATTCCGGGACGGCAGGCGGAATAGTACGCTGGGGCTTTGCTAGTTACACAATTACCATTCATCGTTCGCGAAAAATGCCGCTCCGACTCCGAGAGTTGAGGCATACATAATACATAACCCGTAAGTTATACCACATAGAAAACGGTAGATTCAATTTTCCCGTTTTCGCGAAATTGCGTTAAAACGGTCCAAAATTTGTTCAGCCGTTGTAGGGAATTTCGACAAATATATGCTCGTATGACAAAAAAAATAACAATTCCGATGTGCATTTTAAGGTATTTTTTAGTCAGTTCGCATTCGCAATTACACAGACTTCCGGAATAATTTATTACGTTGCATCTTTCTTAAGTAATTTATCTAGTTTCCGTTTAACATCCGGTCTGCTCTGATACTAGAATTCTATTGAAAACCTGATTTTGTAAACTTTCGTAATATTTAACGTAATTTAACGTAAATTAACGTGGACTTTTACGAATTTTTTTACAGTGCATATATATATTCTAAACTCAAACCATTCACAAATGGTTTTCATTCGAATTTTCGCATAAGAGAAATTAACGAAGGTCGCGAACAATTTTCCTATCGCGTTCACGCTTTTTCGCTTGTTGTACATCCTGTCTTAGTATTGTGTATTGTGTAGTAAAAATTAAACGTGCACGACGTAATTCTCGTTCATTCTTTATCGAGTTTATAATATCGAAACTGTGAAGCAGTTTATGCGAGATAGTTTAATCCCTGGCGGAAAACTCGAGTTGCTTTCTTTCCCCGCTCGGTGCACGGTTGCAGCATTCTTGTATTAATTATTTATGCGATATTGTTTTGTTTTTTACACACGCGTCCAGACCAATATTGCTAAATTGATGTTTTACCGTGGAAAAAAAACTTGATAGTTTATTGATCGACGGAAATTATACTCCTTAGAACGTGCAATCATCTAGTTATTACATACATTTCTATACCTATAGACCGACGGCTTTAGGTAGGGACGCGCGTACATACTTCAAATATTTCTTAATACTTTATATTATATTCACTTACGGGATGGTATAAAAATAGCAATTCAGAATGCACTATGGACCGTTAATAATGAAAAGGAAATATTAACTGTATGTTGATAGTCAGAGTCACGTTATTTTTTATTTTGCGTACAATGTATATTAAAGAAATAAAGAAACGTCGATTATTTCAACGTCTGCATTACGTTGGTATTGTTTCAGGCATAATAATCTTAAGTCATTATCTAAATGGAATTATAAATATCTATTTGTTCAATTTACGCTGTTCACGTTTTTTGTCTACCACCTGGAGATGTCTGAAGATGTTGATATACAATAAGGTAATGAATCCCAAAAGAAGTAAGGTAGATATCCGATTCAGTACATTTAAGTTAATGGTAACTAACCGCAAAATCGAAAGATTAAACAAACATTGAATTAGAACTTCGATTTCAATTCAAGCGTTTTCATAAAAAATAAAAGAATGAAAATAATGCCATTACGTTTATTGTCACAAATAGAGACATTCACCTTACTATCCCAATTCGATCAATTTTTCTCCGAAGTTGAACATCGTTTCTAAAAATCACCCATCCATTATCATTCTATAACACATTGTTTTAAATAAAGATCTCTTTCTCCCCAACGAACCTCTAATAGATTCCAATACATTGGTTCAAACCCTACTTCCCGACCCACCCACCTCACACTTCAGGTCCCTAATTTCCTCTTCCCCCGCATCATCGAAAAAAGATCTGTCTTAGTGAGCCGAACATCGGCATTTTTCCCATATCATCTCCCTCGCAAGTGGACGCCGCGCCGATCAACGCCCCAACACAGAGGTCGCAGCACTTGATCGAACGAAAGATCGCAATCCCCATCACCACATTAGCCCTTTTTGCCCCTTGTCCTGTTCATTTCCGACGGCAATCCAATTGCACGACCTTGCGAGCAAATCACGCGGCAACCGTCCAGGACAGGGGTTTCGGGCTGGTGAGTGCCGGACTCGATCGTCGCGCATAATTACACGCGCGGCGGGCAGCCATAAAGTACGAGGTTTTCATCAAAGCACGGCCGGCAATAATTTGCCCGAGCGGGGGCGCTGTATAACAAGAGATTACAGGCGAGCTCTCACCAAAAACACGCCCGGCAGCTGCAGCCTCGATAACAAACCAAACGAGATAAGCGTAGATAATCCTTCCGTTTTTGCGGGAACCCATACTGACGCGACTCGTCCAACTAAAGCCGTCCTCGCTTGCGTCGGGACCACTCTCGCAGCACCAGCCCTATCAACACATGACTATCGCAGCATCTTTGCCCGACCGCAACCCGAGGCAACCACTTCACCACTTTTCATATCACAATAGCCACGCGAGCGACCAATCCGCCAATCCTGCGCCCGTTCCTCAGACCAATCCGCAGTCAACGAACGATCATCACCCCCGCACTGTCGGCATTCAGCAAACTGTGTCCCAAAGCGAACACTGCAACATCCCAACAGTGACCCGTAAGTGACCACCGCGCACTTGTTGCAGACGATTAACCCCGATATCTCTCGCCGGCTTAACCCCGGCTGTCACTCCTCCACGTCTTGCCTCTTGATCTTCATCTTCTAAGAGGGAAGTCGAAGGGAACGAGTGCGACTTCAGGATGATCTGATATTCCTACTGGGGAGTGAGGCGGAAGGTTTGGAACAGAAGATACTACAGAAGGATGGTAGGACTGAAGAGCTACAATGGCGACTCCGAGATTGGGAGCATAGCCCGCGTGGAAAGACTATCTGGATTCAGCCTTGACTATTATCAGACAGTATCCACATGTCTAGACTATTGTCAGACAGTTCGGATATAGTCGGATACTCGGGTTATGACCGTGTATCCGACTGTTACCAAGGCTGTTTTCAGATTGAAAAGAATCTGGATATAGTCTGGAAACATTTAGGATTTAGTCTGCCAATAGTCAGATAGCTAGACCGAATTCTGATTTATTTTCTCCTCGCGGGATAATAGAAGATAACGCGACACCATTACACCACCCCGTCGGATGCAACTGTGCACAACCGCGATATCACTGGTATCGGCAATGCCATCGTCAGTAGCGTCATCATAAACATCGACATCTGACACACCGGTGTGACCATACCCAGGAACGAACTTGCGTAACAATCTGCCATCCACCAACCCTGCACATTTTACTGATGCATTGGCATCATAAGCGAGACACGTGACGCCAGTGGAGCGGAAATTCGCGGAAATTAGAAAAACCATTAAGGCAACGAGGCACAGCCCGAACGTCGAAGCTCATCTTAACGAGTGGCCGTTGACGTAGCTGCACAATCGCTCATCCGATCCGCGTATTCATCACTCGGTGTCATGTATACACGTAACCCATTATGGGTACAACGTGGCGCGACACGGCGGTTAATGCGATCGAGTTGAAAGTTTTAATCCCGGGCGGCACGCGGAGAAAAATCGGGACAATTAGAGCGCGCGGTGGACTTATTTTCGCGCGAGTCCATCAGCCGCAAATCCGCAAAGTTATTGCCTGAGGAGCCGGGTAATGCCCCCTGGTGGCGAGAAAAAGCCCCAACGACTATTATCCTAGTCCGGGGGGATAATAACCGTTTAATTTGAGCGCAATTGATGGTAACGGCAGACCGGAACGCTTGCGGAGTGGCTCAAGCTGCCACCCCGGCGCGTAATAGAAAAAAGAGGATGATTAGCCGGGTTCCAGGAGCTCTAACTGTTTATGAACAATGGCCTCGAAGTGAACGACCGGGGTGGTCAAGCTTGGCCAGCTTGGCATGTGAGCGGCAATTATTTCGGTTCAATTATCGGGATACCAAGCAGCGAGATGGGCAAAAATGATTGCTCCCCGAAAAAATCGCGAAAAAGCGCTGTTGCTGTCGATTGATCACTCCGGTCCACCAATCACCGACGCCGATCTCGCGGAAAACCGGCAACCCTGGATCATCGGTAAGCACATCGATAAGCAACGGAATCAGTCGGATCACAGAAACTGGGCGCAGAGGCGACAACGCATCACGATCGGTATCCGGGAGCAAAGCTCGGCGAGAGATCGGTTGGTCCCCGAACAGTGTTCGCGGTCTCTGAAAAGACAAGGACCATTCGTCGGGAGCATTATCGGCGGTCACACGACTGAAGCACCATCGCACGAGCGCGCTTTCGGGGGTAGTAACACGCGTACAGTCACGGGGTTGCGCGTCACTCGGAATCACGATCCGCACTGAGCCATCGAGCGCTACCAAAGTTCGGCTCTCGCAGCTTGCGCTTCCCCTTGCTCTCGACCCCTTTCAACCCCTACGGGCCGCGTTCTTGCGCCAGCGATACAGCCAACCTTCCATACCTTTTAGTCTTCGCGCGCATCATGGGATAGGAGAGGGCGCCAGCGCTGCGCACGCGCAACCGGAAGCGCGCAAGTCGCCGCGGCCTGTTCGCGGAAACGGCCGGACGGGGAAGAACCGGCGATACCGGAAACGGAGACACCTAATGCTTTTTTACCCGTGGATCCTGCGGATCGATCGCCAGCTGCGCTGCTAATCGTTTTGCCGTAATCACCGAGGTTTTACGCTTCGCAGGCGTGCGCGCTGCCCGAGTCATCGATCGCTCGCTCGACTTGCGATTCAATTTCGGTTAGTTGTTCGCCCGCGATTGCGTTACGAAGGCTGATGCAACGCTTTTTTCCTCCTGCGCTGATGCAAAAGCGTTTCAGGTGGCTGATGAATCATTTTGGGCGAGATTGGTAGGACCGCGGCAAGGGTCGACCTGCCGACTGTTAATCATCCGGGAGACGGCGAATGAAGTGATAGATGGAACGAATTTTTCTGTGCTATCTGCTAGAGGTAATTGGGTCAAGCCAGTGTTAAGGTGATGACGAAAGTTTGATGAATAACAAAATTTATAAGAAAAATGTATTTTGAAATACTCGAACATAACACCATTCTGTGCACTAAGTAAACTAAATGGTACCGCCTAAGTGGTAAAAATGTACCACTCCAAGTTGTACGGATCGCGTGCTTTAGAGTATTCGGAATGTTTTAAAATGAAGATATCTGTCGTAAATACTAATTTTTCAATTAATTTTCGTAACACAATATGACAAAGTACAAAATGTCGCACTCTTAAAAATGTCCTACTGTCGCAACAAGAATCCTTCTGCGAGAGAAAGAAAATCAATTCTTTCATAACATGACTTTCATTCTGTGGCAAACTGATTTCCATTTTGTGAAAGCAAGATACTTTGCGCACTACATATGAATGCGCATGCGCAGTGCGCTCCTTATTAGGTTTAAACAGATATGTGGCTGTCACAGAATTACATTCATGTTCTGACAATAGGAACCCTTGCAAACAGAAAATCTTGCTGTGACAAACAGAAGATTTCTAAGAGTGCGATGGTTATTGATTTAATGATTGTTCAAAAAATATAACGTCAGAAGATAGATGTGCCAATACTTATCTGTTACTACTTCAAATGGTAAACTATTACCACCCCTATCAGAAAAATGTTAATAAAATACATTTGTCCACTATTTGCACAAATATTGTCTAATGATCCATTTAAGTTTGCAACAAATTTTTTGGATGATATAAATGATATACAATAAAACTGTGTGGTTTTCTCAAATCAAGTGATCATTTGTTACAAACTTCAAATGTCAATTATCGTTTTAAAATGAGAGAGGGAGGAGAGAGGGCTTCGACCGTTAATTCCTAATCACGAAAACCGGGAAAATTTTTACCGCGGCTAGGCCAAAACCTATGAATTACACACCCCACACACACACTGCATTGATGTCCGTTAGAGACGAAGTTGCGGTCACTGTCTGCCCAAGTAGTAGACAGAACCCAACTGCCTGGTTCTGACGAAGGAGTCCGCGATGGCGGTTCGATCTTGGGGGGGTGGCGCAAAAGACTCGGAGCACTCTGAGATTCATACTTCGAGTGGTTCGTCATCTCCGACATGCTCAGGCTTGGCGGCTGGAGTTGGCAACTAGCGACCGACTTGGCGATTGACTCGCTGCTCGTTTTCCGGGTGGTGACTGGAGTCGGCAATTTGCAACCGACTTGGTGATGACTCGCTGCTCGTTCTCCGGTTAAGGAATTGGTTCAGAATCGGCAATTGGTGACCGATCGAGGTTCTGACGAGGATGATGGTGATGTCTTCAGTCTGGGCCTGGTCTGATTTTCAAAACGTGCCTTCTACTCTGACCTGACCGCAATCGGCTTTTATAGCCGATGCAAAAAGAGAGGGAATGCATTAATTTTATTGAAATTCAATTTTTGGCCAAAAATTGAATTTCAGTAAAATTCAATTTTTTTCAAATAGCCGCCATTTTGCCAATTTTTAACATTTTTTACCAGAAGCTGGTATAAGCTCCAGGGAATTTCATCTACACGGAGAAAACGGCAAACGCGTGACGCGTTTATGGCAAACGCCTGAGGCGTTTGCCGGATTTTTTCGCGACAGATTTTCGTGACCGACGGTTGAGCCGTGTGCCCAAACGCGTAGACCGTTTCGAAAAACGCGTGGAGCGTTTCCA
>JABFPB010007433.1:0-11016 GCA_022817645.1 Ceratoteleas bidentatus | reverse complement strand
ATATTATATGTATATATTTATTTTATGTATGAATGTCCATCTAATATATGTATAATATACATCTTGTTCTATCAGGGCTAAGCAAACAGCTGTTTTCGATCTACACGAGCGCCATCTTCGATGAACTAGCGTCGGTTTTTAGCCAATATTGGAGGAATGAGAAAAACATGGACATAAAAATAAAAAAAATGACTTGTGTTGCAAGTGAAAGTCATTTTAAAGTATTTGCAAGTAATTTTTTAATATAAAATAAATATGATTTTTCTCGAAAACAATTACCCGACGCTAGTGCTAAATTTGTCCATCCAGAGGGCGCTCCTATCGCCACTTTCCTAGTCTACTGTAAGGCCGTGTCAAAATCTTACAAAAGGTAGTTTTGTCAGTGTTTCATTGTGCATCTAATGGTTTCTGATGGAATTTTTTAACTGGGTCGTTTTATGTGCTTTGTAAATACGGACTGAATCGAATAAAGTTGTCAATTATTGAATCTTGACGAGCTATGTTTTTTATACAGTAATGGGAAATCGCCTTTGGGCGGTTGCAGTCAATTATTTTGGGCATAGGACACGTGTTTCGTTTCCACTATATGGAAGGTGTACGATACTTATTTTTTTTTTTTATTTTTCGTCATTAACGCTGAAAAGATAAATAATATCATGATAGAAATATCATTTTATTTCCATGTTCTTTTTAAGAAGCGACATTTCAGTTTTTATTAAAATTATTATGTGTATAAATAAACAAATTATATTGAAATTAAATAGTTGAAAAATTATTAATATTTTATTAATATTTGCACTGAGACATAATATGGGAAGTAAAATGACACATAAACCATTGTATTTCGAGTTCTTTATTGTTTAACATTAGGAATCACGATATCCGCTGTACAAAACAAAATATTCATTGTCAGAAAAATCGCACTATATATATTTATCACTCAATGATCGGAATCGGCGTCTCGTTTTCAAACTCAAAACCCTTCATTAAGACAATGCCGTGCACGTTATCGCTTCATTCGATTATTTCCTTTTCCCCTTTCTTTTCTCGTGTAAATTCATTATTTGCTTGCTTCTTATTACGCACATTTTTCCACTTTCCTTGCTTGCATCATTCGCTATTTCTTGGTTTCATTTCCCGCAGATTCCACTTACTTTCCTTAATCCTGTAAATATATATTTATATATATATTCGACTTCTTTTGCGTTCCTTCGCTGCTGGGACAATCTTCCGCGCAAAAGCAATACAAAAATAATAGTCGCCGTTTCATGCGGTTTCGCCATACAATCATACAACTGCTTCGTTTATTATTCGCGACGCGTATACATTACACCATTTCATGTTTCCCCTTTCTTTCTTTTTTCTTCATCGCGTTTTTTCTTTCAGACTTAAAGGACGCAGTGCGATTTTCGAGCCAAAAATCCCTTATTCTTATTATCGCTTGTTCCACCTATTATTATCGTTTATCCTTCTTATCATACTTCTTCCACATTTACTTTTTTCATTTCATTTCGGTGGTGTTTCTGGCTCGTTCAACGTTTCATCTTCCACTTTCAATCACCGTCGTTGGTCTATTCGCCCCGCAAATCAATATTCGTAAAAGAATTGAAAAAAAACCAACAAAACTCGCGGCCTCGACTCGGTCAGTTCGCATCAAATAAATAAGACCCGCGCTTCGAATGTGCCGACGAAAAGAAACCACTGCCGATCGTTACAATCCACCGCGAAACCGTTCCTTCCGGATTCCAATCGCAAAGTTACCCCTCTCGAGATTCGTTTCTAAGCCCTTCCTCGCTATTCGTTCTTCCTTTCTCTTGCTCGACCCTTTCCAGTCCTCACCCCCCTTTTTCATTCGCTCCCCACTCCTTCCTCCTCTTCATTTTTTTTCGATTTTATGCAAGTTCTTTTCGGTTCATTTCGGGCCGTGATTTTTTCTGAAAAATCGTCGCGAAGCCCTCCCGGCCGATTGGCAACCGGAAAAACGTAATCCGGTTTTTCCCGCGTTCGCCGATCGGCGAAGCCGGCCACGATGATCGTCAATTAACCCGGTTAATTCGCGATGATGCGCGGCGGCGCTGGCCGTTTCCTCGTGTCGCAATCTAACGAGACTGTCTCGTCAAATCCGAGCCGCATGCCTGCCAGTGGCATGCGGCCGATCTCCCTCCAACCGGTTTCCCTCAGGCCTCCGAGGAAACGACCCTGGGCCCGCGATTTCGGCGAAATCGGCCCGCCTTTCTCGAAGAAGAGAAAGAAGGCCGGCGAGAAAAAGGGGGCCGAGAAGTGACCGCGGGACCGATCGTCCAAAGGCGTCTCGGAACCACGCGTAGGTGGCGCTGCGCGTTTCGCCTGTTTCCCGCTTCGTTTTTACATCGTACGCGTTTACGTTCGTTCGTCGGAGAGCATTACAAAATTACGTTGCTCGAACTATACAAATGCTCGTGGTTCTCCGTCGTTTGGGCGTGTCAGTTGGCAGCTCCCGCGCGATCCGCGTAACTCCAATCGGGCGTTTTCGGGTTCGTAAAAAGTCTTAGGTCTAGAATGTGAATACTTAATGCTAAGGCGTGTTTGTTAATAGAGTTTCGCGCGCGGCCGGCAGAGGGCGCCGTCACTATGCCGTGCCGCTGACGAGGCGGTTGTTGGGCGCAGGCGCGGTCGGCGCGCTCAGCGGCTCGGTGGTGCGCGGGTTGCTCGTCTGCGTCGGCGCGGTGCTCTGTTGCTGCGGCTGCTGCTGCTGCTGCTGCTGTTGTTGTTGTTGTTGCTTGTTGCGGTTCTGCTGGCCGCGGTTGCCACCGCCACGGTAGCCGCGGAACATGTTGCCGCCGACGTTGCCGCCGGCGCCACCGCCGCGGTACATGCCGCCGCCAGCGCCACCGCCGCCGCGGTTGTAGTAGCCGCGGCCGCGGTAGTTGCCGCGACGCATCGAGGCGACGCCGAACGTCTCGGAGTTTAGCTTGCGCTCCGTTCGCCAATCGGTGCGCTGAGATCGCCTAGAAAGAGGGGACGTGGTTAGAAAGTGACGAATGAGGGGGAGGGGGTGAATTAGGGACGTCAAATGAAAGGGTTTGTTGAACGGGCCCCTTAAATTTAACACCGTTTAAATCTAACTTAAATCCAACAATTTATTTCTCCTTTAATAAATTGCGAACAGAATAAATGATACCGCAAACAGAAATAAGATCGGTTGAAAAGTGGCCAATTTGTGACGGTTCAAAAATTTCAGTAAAATCGGTTGAAAAATACCGATTTTAGCCATCCTGATGGACGATCTGTTAAGGGCACGTGCAACCCAGAAAACATGCCATATTGAACAAAAAAGGACATTGTTTTTTGCCGTTTTAGATCCTTTGAACCCTTCACTTTTGCATAGTGAAATCGAAATTTCGATATCTGCATTAAAAAAATTATTTTTTTAAACATTTTTATTGTTAAAAAAATGTTAAAAACGGGCACACATAACCTTCAAAGAATAATGAAATATTTCTAAAGACGGATTTTTGATTAATTTTTTTTTAAACAAAAATTACAACACTTTAACCATGACAAAAATTAAAAATTATACCAAAATCGGCCTTTTTTTGTGCATTTTATCATTCAACAAAGCAAACCTCGAGAACAAATTAAAAATATTAAATTCTGCCTTAGACGTTCTAGATTATAGAATGAGGATAAAGTGTACCAAAATTGAAGTAAATCCGA
Organism: Ceratoteleas bidentatus; assembly: GCA_022817645.1. Taxonomy (NCBI): domain Eukaryota; kingdom Metazoa; phylum Arthropoda; class Insecta; order Hymenoptera; family Scelionidae; genus Ceratoteleas; species Ceratoteleas bidentatus. Next base: position 7,320 of record JABFPB010007433.1, on the reverse strand, counting down.
TAAAAAATGTGGTTAAGAAATTATGCCAAAAATACCCTTTTTTGAACTATTTTAATTATTAAAACGGGGAATATTTTTCCAGGACTTGGATAAAACTTCACTGCATTTTATTTTGAGCTCTATTTAACTGGGAACAATGATGGTTTTTTAAGATTCATGCTTTCTAAATGTTAAAATTTTCTGACTGTTCTAATCTTTCCAGATGCACATTTACCTTTTTACAACTCATTGCATATTGGAGAAAAGTTATGATACAGAAGTCTAATATATTTCAGTTAACTTCAATCACTTTCTTGTATTTTAAATTGACGTTTTATTTAAAAAAAAGTGTTAAGTATCTGAAATAAATTAAATTTACTAATTACCTTATATTACTTTTGACTAAAAAAAAACAGGAATAGAAAAAAACAAGTCAATTACAACATAAAAATAATAATTTCTTTCTACTAGGCTAAATTTCCTTTTAGAAACAAATGAAAGCAATAAGAAGTAATTGGAGCACATTAGGTTTCTATTCCTAATTTTCATTTAAGGAAAGTATACAAAAAATGTTGTTGCTGAATTTAGACACTTTTGTGCCAAATAAAATGCTTCTTAAAATCAAATGAAATGGATATTTGTCGTGTACACCACTGTAACAGGCTCTGATCCAAAACTATGGTTTCTCAAAAAACAATCATTTTTATCCAATTCTTCTTGAAAAAAAAACTGTCCCTCCAAAGTTCTTTAAGATAACGGATCTTTACCCTTTACTCCGCTCAACAGCCTCGCAGCTGATATTATCAAAGAACGATTTCGACTTGTCGTAATGCACAATCTCAGGCTCTTCTTCCTGCTCGCCTTCGCCAGCACCAGTCTCGTTCCCGCTGTCATCTTTCTTCTCATTATCAACAGCACCATCCAGTTTCGTTTTCGCCAACTGGGATCTGCAACCATTTAAAAAATCACACGTCATTTTCGTCATATGTAATTTTACCCATCGATTTTCAGCTTCAATAATTCGATGTTGAATTTTACGTCAAAAGTAATTTTTGTTAAATTATTCCTAAAACAACCAAATTTCATAAAAACGTTCATAATGAAATTCTGTATTCTTTGCAAAATGTTTTCAAAAGCATTTTTAAACAAATCGAGAAAGTTAAAAAAAACCTGTGTATTTGCTTCAAATTCATTATCCCTATATTACAGAATTTGTATTCTATTTTTTTAAATTAAGTATCGATTATCTTATACATTTAAAAACTTTAATTTTTGGCAGTAGTGAATCGCAGTAATTTGCAATACAAATTTATAATAAATTTACAATTCAGGAGAATTACATAACATGATGTAATAATTCAACCAAAATCAATTTTGACCCAAAAAGACCAAACTTGCTCTTCCTATTCAATCTTAATTCACTCTAAAATACTTTGAAGAGAAAATATACCTAAGTTCCTCAAACTCGGAATTCGCCGTTTCGAAGTCATACTCCTTGTCGAACTTGAGAGTATTCTTGACCTTGGGCGCGGCGATGCCCACCAGGTTACGGGTGAAGTTGTTGGCGATGCCAGCGCCACCTCGGCCTCCGCCCGCACCTCTTCCTCGACCACGTATCGTGCCGCGATTTATCCAACCGGAGCCGCGATTTCCGCCACGTCCGCCTGTCGGATGGGCCTGCCCATGGTCCATCTGCTTCGGCTTTCCATCGCTGTATTGCGACATTCCGCTGCTCGTTCGACCGCTGCTCTTGTAAGAACGAATTCTTCGGTTTTTAAATGAGACAAGGAAGTAAAAACAGAAATTTGTAATAAAACAAAAAGTAAACAAAATTATGTACAACGATTTTGGGCTTTTAAGAGAGTTAGAGAAATTAAAGACAAAAATACTAGAAATTAAAAAAACATATTTTAAGAGCCAACAAATTTCATATGTTGGCATCGAGACAACATATGAAATTTTTAGAAAACTAAAAAATATGTTAAAAAGTATTAAACAATTATTCTTCAGTTTTAAGTAATTCAAAAAAGCATAAAAATTCAGAAAATAAAAAAGGTTTAATCCTATTTTTTTATTTTTATGTGAAATGGGGAAGTTAAAAACAAATAAATTGTTCGGAAAGGAATCGAAGTAAGATACCTGTCTCTCATGTTGTTTCGCTGCATGTTACTCCTGTTGTCCCCGATTTTGCCAACCATAGACTGTTGGTGTCCCACCTGGGTACCCTGGTCTATCGTGGGGCTCTTCCTAGTCAAGAATGACGTTGGTGTTGTAGAGCGGGAGCCACCGCTGATCAGATCCAGCACACCTACATCAGTTACCCATTAGATTCAGCTCAAACTCGACTAATGTGGCCAGTGAAGCGAAAATTGTGCATACACCACACACCCAACAATGTACAATATAAATCACAATGCAATTATCTAATATCTGTGTAGGAAATGAAACATGTTGGTTGACTTTTCCATTATTTTTAGTTTGAAACACTGAAAATCATTTCTCTTCAAACAATAATCTTTTATCTAACAATTCGATTTCAAAATTACTTGTAATAAAATTATTATATTTAACAAGATCCCTCTTATGAGCAATTTTTATTTTAGAACATTTTTTACCATAAAATAAGAAAAAAGTCGTAAGCAACTTCTTTTTTTCTATAATGATAATAATAATGATAATATTTCAATCAAATATTTATTCAATACAAAATAGAATCATTAACATTTTTATTTGAATATTTCAATAATTAAAAAAATATATAATATAGTATAACTGCTTTAGTGCATAATAACTGTCAAGCCATCGATGATTTTTTTGTATGTATTGTTAGGGAGAAACAATTAGACTACACATGCATGAAATAAGCAGAGATAACAAATTTAATTAGTCTAATCTATCCATTCCATGGTTGTACATACTCAAATATTCAACTTTGTATGTAAAAGAATTGAAAAACGAAAATGAGGTAATAGATAGTTAAGAAACTTTATCCAAAAGCATTTCAAAAGGATCATAAAAATATGCAGATAAAAATAGAACAAAATAGTTGTTTACAACTTATACCAATTTCCCATCAAATATAAAAGATATTAGTATTTAATGAATGTATGTATTTTTAGGTAATATTTTCTTAAAATCACACATGTTTTACGATATTAATTAATTATCCTTTACATTCCCACAATACAATCCTTTTAAAACTTTATCAAAATATATAATACTTTTTCCAACTTTAGATTTATCTTCCATCCAAATTCTAAGCCTAATATATACATTGCCCATAAACCTCTACTTCAAAAACTCAATTAAATAAAGTTCATCATTCGACATGAAACCTTAATTAAAAACCACACATAACTATTACATCTACCCATACGCATTCCTCAATACTTAGTCATCGAATATCTCAGTTTCACTTAACGAAATTCCAGGAAGCAATTCATTCCATTTGCAATCAATGAGATCCATTTCTCACAACAACAGCGATAACAAAAATGTGCAGAATTTAGCAGGAAAGCGAGCGAAAAACCTGGGTGCAGTGAAAATGCCAGCAAAAGCAACCCAGTGCAAGAAAGCGGCCAAGCGAGATAATACTCAGTATTTCTGGATTACCATCTTCCAAATGTGTGTGGTCTTTGGCAAGATTGTCATTGACGAGGGGGGCGGCAGCAGGGGCGCTGTTCGCGATCGGATTCGGCGGAGACTGTTCGGTAAACGCGGACAGCCCGCTCGGGAGCAACTCACTTGGCTGTTTGTTGAGCCCGGCCCGCGGGTCATGCACCCCTGACTGGATCCGCATGCCCATGGCACCCATGCTCATGGGGTTGTAACCAACATTAAATGGCGGCCCACTCATTGGCTGACCCATCTGCCCCATCATCCCATGCGTGAACCCTGTCTGGGGCTGGTAAGGTTGCTGGTTCATGGACGATGCCATTGTCATCTAGAATTCATTGTAAAATTCAACAAAACTTAGCAAATTTTGGTTTTTGAATTGGGAAATGTTTTTGCAGATTGCCTTTGGAAGAAAGGTGATAATAGAAATGAGTTTCTAAAAGAGGTGAAAATTATTTGGGTTTAAAGTGAAGTCTAGTGGGAAGAATTTTTGGGGGATTTAGAGAAAATGGTTTCGAATGTCAAAGATTAATTTGTCAGGGATGGTATGATTTTGATTGTGTGATTTACATCAAAGATTTAATAAATTGTAATTTAATAAAAAAATGTAATTAAAAAATAAATTGTAATTTATTTTTTACTTAAAAAATCTGTTTGCATTATAGTCTGCAAATTTTTGTTTATTGTAAAATTGGATAATATAATATGTATACATAACAATTTTTCAGATCCAAAATGAAATACACTGGGAATTATTTTGAGATTTAAAGGGATTGGTTTAGAATCTTATGAGGGTTGAACTTTTTTTACCCAAAACTCATTTTAAGTGAAATAGGTTCATGTTATTATGTTCGGGAGGCAGAAATACTTTTATATGAGTATAAACATGACTACATTTAAAGTGTTTTCACGAATCAGATTTTTTGGAAAATTCCTATATTTTGACTACTTTTCAAAACACTCAAACCAAAGCCAACTTGGTACTCAAATTAACGGATTTCTCAATCCAAATACAGTGGTTAAGACCAAAAAGTTAGATATGTCAAATATCTTCAAGTACATCTTCAATTTAACTGAAAAATCTCCTAATTCCAATATTAATATTGATCTGAACGATTTCCACTAAAAGTTAAACCATTTGTGAGTATTTTCATTCAGGATTTCTGATGACTTTAAAAGAGAAATTTTATACTTGTGAGTTATGTATCTTATACCTGCACAATTGCAGGATCGTTGGGTATGGATGGCACATTGTTAATCACTCGGATGTCCTTGATGTCTGATCCTCGGAACAAAATGTACTCATAAACTTGAGTCTGTGGTGCAACCGATATTTGAGCATCCCTTTCCTCTGTTCCAAAGGATCGCACTGAAAAATTGATGTACAATTAGACATTGTAATTGGGTCTAAAAATGTATAGAGAATTCGAGAAAGAATTTAATAATAGGCTAAATCCAAATCAATGAAACATTTGATTATTCAGATGTTTACTTTGGAGTAAAGTTTATAGCTGTTGAAATGAATACAAAGTGATGATAAAGCCAGAAAAATACTCCAAGTTTCAGATTTTTGGTGAAAAACATACACAGTGCAGAATTTTGTCAGAACTTATTTGTTGTATCGAGTTTTATTGTGATGTGTAAGTTTTTTTTTTATTTTTCCATCTGATTCTTGTAATTTTCAATGAATTAAGATCTGAGTGAAAAATGAAATGCAGTATTGTGATTTCCAAAATAAAGTATCAAAGTTTATTCAATACTAATATTTGATTGACTGATCTGACTTCATTTGCAATAATCAAACATATTATTATAAGCTTTACTTTCCGTATATACAGTAAAATAAATTGAAATTTAAATAAATTCAAATAAAACAGTGCAATGTTGCTCCAACATTATAATTTCAAATTACTTTAAAATCCTCTTTAAACCTTCATTTAGCACATTTTTTTCTAATTTGTCAAAATGTTATAAACATTTTCAAACAATTTCTTTAAATTGCAATTTGTTCACCTACATTCAAATGAAAGAGTAGAAAGTATATCCAACATTAAAATTTCTAATTATTTAATAATCTTCTCCAAATCTTCATTTAACACAATTTCCTTCTAACTAATCAAAACATTATTAATATTCGACAAAAATTCCATGAAACTACAATGTTTTTTTATCTACAACAAACATCCTTATCAATATATAAACAATCCCTCTTCCCCAGACCTTCTTTTCCTCCGCCAATCGCCTGTTACCAAATTCCAGCCATCATTTTGGTTAAGAAATCCACCATCGTGATTTTCCCAAACCCACGTTCCCATTTTTTTTCTCGCACGAGTACTCCACAATTTAATAGCATCCTCCTATCAACTTATCTACTTTCCAATCATCGCCCCGCCAGACACGTTTGTTTACAATCGCGTCCTGCGTAAAAACACAACAGCTTTCTAACTGAAACGTCGAAAAACAGCGTCCGAATACCACGTCTTTTTCCACAACTCCACATGCATATTTTCCCAAAATACAACCCAACCCCACGTCACCTTTCCCGTTAAAAATGAAAAAGCAAACCTAAAAATTTTCCAACTCTCCATCCCCCATTGTCCCCCTCAAAACACACCCCTGACATCCCAAAACCCTTCCCCCAAAAAGCCTCCTAAACTTTTGCTTTCCAAAAAACCCTTAACAAAATTCTTTCAAAATTTCCCTTACCCATAAACAACATTTTTCATTTTTGAAAACATATAATTCTGACAAGAAAAACAATTTTTTGCCCCCCGTGCCCCCCTTGATTTTTTGAAAACGTGGAACCAGGGTTCCGGGGGAGGGGGGACGTCACCCCCGGGGTTCCGCGGGAGTGAACCCGGGATTCCCAGGAGGGTCCGGGTTTGGGTTTTTTGGGTCGTCGGATGGCAATGTTGGCGCGGCGCGTTGTACGCGGGGCCGGAAAATGGAGACTGTCGGTCGGCCATCTTTGAAATCGGGTCGCCTCACCGTTGGACAGGGCGATCGTGCATTCCTGCGGATCGACGGTGAACAGCCGGCCCTCGTAGCGGATGTCCGCCTTGGAGATGAGGCTGATCTTGGAGCCCAGCTCCGGCATTCCGGAACTCATGGTGCACGCTTCTGCGCCGCTCGGCGGTACTTGCTGGCTGGGGACGCTGCTTCGCGGGGAGCTGCGCGGGGAACGCTGACCAACGACGAACTGAGTGCGACCGGGCGATGCGCCGCGCTTAATATGAAAGCGGAGCGGCGCGGACCGAGCGCCGACAGAGGGCGCAGCTGGCGCGAGAGAGGACGCGCCACGTTGCAGGGGGCGCTGGCGTGCGCGCCGCGTTCGAAAACGCGTCTTGGAAACTATTTTGGAAGTGGATTAAAAAATGACTTGGAAACAATTTAAGGTAGAAAGTCACCCAAATCTAAAGTCAAACTTGGTGTTGAAATTTGTATCGTTAAATTACGTTTGAATGTGAGAGAAAAACAAGAAATTATATTTTCAGGTTTTTGAGATAAAAAATTTTTATTTCATAATAGAAAGAAATATCAGAAATGATAAAATAGTTGCTCTCGTTACTACCATAGTTTACTACGATGTGTCAGATTACAAAATGCAAAATAAGAACCCAATAAACATATTACCTATGAATCTCTTAATACATTTGTATTTCAATTCGTTTAATCTCACTGATTGTGTTAGACTGCAGTTATTAAGTTTATTTACAGCGTTACTTG
>JABFPB010007432.1:0-11021 GCA_022817645.1 Ceratoteleas bidentatus | reverse complement strand
CAGCCTCAGACCGATGCGAAATTATCTCGCATCGGTCTGAGATTGATCATTCCACGACCATTTCATTTTTACTCGGGTAGGTATGCGGCAGATCTCGCTTAAGCCATTCGCACTGACCGGCGGAGAATGCCTGGACCCAGCGCCAATTATTATGCGCCAAATCACGGCCATTCACGAGATCGCGGAGGACGACAACGCTACCAACATTCGTGAGAGCCATCGCGTGACCGTTCGCCCAGGCGATCGCGCGAACGTACGTCCAGGAGATCGCGCAACCGTTCGCCCAGGCGATTGCGCGAACGTTATATCAGGCTATCACGCGATCGTTCCACCAGGTCATTACGTGACCGTTCCACCAGGCCATTACGTGACCGTTCGATCAGGCCTTCGCGCGAGCGTTCGTCGAGACAATCGCTCGAACATTATTCCAGGGGATTGTGCGATCGTTCGTCCAGACGATCGCACGAACGTTCGTCCAGGCGATCGCACGAACGTTCGTCCAGGCGAACGCGCGGTGCTGGTCCATAGAATGGAGCGATCGTTTGACCAGGCGATGGAGCGATCATTCGACCAGGGCATCGCGCGTAAGCTGGTCGACAAAACGATCGCTGGTCCACGGAATCGCGCAAATGTTCGACCACGCGATCGCGCGCACGTTCAAACAGGCAATCGCTTGTGCAAACGTCCGATGAATCTGAAGGCAATAGGCTCCCGCTTCATGCGATCCCGCCCGCCACTGAACACGCCAGCGTTACGCAAAATTCTATAGAAGATGAAATAACCAACCTGCAGGTAGTTGTCCGGGAGCTGACGGTGAAAGAAAACAAAACGTAAGAGAACATCTATAATTAACGCCATGAGAAATTTCATTGCTAATTAGAGATATTTGTATCTGCGTCAAGGACATTTTACGCACGGAGAGAAACAATGATTAAAATTTAATAACGGAGAATAAAGGATTTTAATAAACTGAATATTACATGACAATTGCGGAGTGCGCAGCCTAACGCGCAGTGGTTTAGTAACTTTTAGTGACCGGTTATTACTTGCGTACAATTTCATTGTACGCAACATAAACCGTTGCGTACAATGAAATAAAGAACTATTAGTTTTCAGCGAACTGCGAGTATAATACCAAATTAGTAATCCATTTTACTAAAAATTACTAGTTATTTCTCTCCGTGCAGCAGTTACATTAATTTACGAATATATAAATATTGTATACAAAAATGATTGAAAAAAATATGTTACATTTCTTTGTTACAGATCCGGTACGTGACTGCACATTAATAACCGGACATTTGTTGTAATTATAAACACTACAATTGTAGAAAACGAAAACAATAAACTTAAAAAGTCTAGACTGCATAATGAGAATACGTTCATTTATTTGCATACCGTGTTTAATCACAAGGATCGTAGCAAAAAATGGAAAAGATACCCATAAATGTATCCCGCATTGGAGTCCGGGTTACATTTATTCCATGTGCAGGTTGATGCGCGTCATCGGCATATGTTGTAGAGAACTGAAATTAAGTCGGAACGTAGTTTTCAACCCCCGGACTACCCAGATTCAGACGCAGCACGCGTTGGAAAACACTCGACGTGTGGTGAAAAAGCAGTATAAGTATGAGGTATCTTTATTCCTTACGCAAGCTGATGCGCGTGATCGGGATATATTGGAGAGGGTTCCTGTGATAAAAGTTCCTGGGATTTCCTTTGTGTATCCTAGAAATTTCTTCACATTTCCAGGCAAATGAAGGAAATTTCCAGGGTTTGGCAGAAAATATCCACGATTTACATGGAAATTTGACGAAATTGCCAGGAATTTTTAACACGGGTTTACGTGGTGCTCAACCCCCGAAGCACGCTGGTTGAGTCTCAGCGCACAATTGGAAAAAATCGCCACAAAGGAGAAAAAGCAGAATAGATTAAGGGCACCTGTATTCCACGCTCAAGTCGATACGCACTATTGAAATAGGTTTTAAAGGGTCGGAATTTGTTTGGATAGTGGTTTTCAATCCCCGGGAGTACCGTAGTGAAGTCGCAACAAACGTTTGAAAAAAATCGTCAAAATGATAAAAAAAGCAGATTAGGTCTCGGACACCTTTATACCACGCGGAAGTCGATGCGCGCGATTGGATTATGTTCTAGAGGGTTGGAATTTTCCCGTAAACTTGTTTCAACTCCCGGAACACGCTGGTTCCGTCGCAGCACACGTTTGAATAAAGTCGCCGAAAAGGTGAAAAAAGTTGCTACGTCTAGGGCACCGTTATTCCACGCGGAAGTCGATGCGCGCGATTGGATTACGCGTGACCCTTGACGTTCCACTGGTTCGTCAAGGGTTCTCATAAGGGTCCATGTGATGTCTGCAGTCCACAGTGACCGCATAAATATTTTTGCCACTACGACCTCGGGGGATATCCAGCCCAAAGGATCAAACAACCGCGCGATGGCGGACAGCACACCGCGTTATGTGACCGCGGAGACATCGGAAAGGTGTATAAATGAAAATGTATACGCGTCTGACGCGGGGGACCAATTCCGGCCCAGGATTTTCACCCCATCGTCCGACTTTATGGTTTTTTCGCACGCGAGAACGTGATTTTCCGGGCTGATGTCATGTAAAAGAGAAGGGTCATTGTTAGCCCACTTGCGAAGATCAAATCCTCCTAGACGTATCAAGGCTATCAATTGATCCCGTATTTGGCGGTCTAGAATCTTATCATCTAACCCGAAGAGACAGTCATCCACGTAGAAATCGTGGCGCGCAAGTAGGGCGGCAAGGGGAAACGCATGACCTTCGTCATCGATCAATTGTTGGAGCACGCGTTGGGCCAAATATCGAACACTAGATGTGCCATAAGTGACCGTAAGCAACTGGTATTCGCTAATAGGTGATGATACATCATGACGCCACGGGATGCGCTAGTAATCGACATCGCGCTCATCGACCCAGATTTCACGATACATTTTCGCCACATCTGCCGTGTAAACGAAGCGGTGCGATCGCCAGCGCGTGAGCAGAAGTGCCAGATCCTATTGAAGCTTGGGACCTATGAGTTGCTGGTCATTTAAAGATGTGCCATTTGTTGTGCGGGACGGACGCGTTAAACATGACACGAAGTTTTGTCGTAGTACTTGTGATTTTTACCACTGGATGATGTGGCAAGTACACAGGATTCGCAATCACCGTTGGACACTGCTCGGTGCATGTGCCCCAGATCTTCGTACTCATGCATGAATTGCGAAAATAACTCGCGATTAGGGGGGCTTCGCGCCAGGCGACGCTCAGCGTTCAGTAAGAGGCGTTCAGTGCGGACGCGCGACTGGCCGAGGGAGATAAGGGGTGCGGACGTGCAGGGGATCCGCACAACATAGCAACCGTCCAGACGACGCTTATGCGTTGTGATAAAAGTTGGCAACTGACGCATTCGTCATAAAGTCCTTAAAATCATACGACGCCTACCGCGGAGTTACCGATGCCGGGGAGCGACGCCGTGGTCGATAAAGTTTTAATGCCCAATTCATTGGAGAGCTCGGTAGTTATAAATGTGCTAGTAGACTCTTGGTCCAATAATGCACGCACACGAACGGATCGTTGACTAGCGCCGGACACTTCCACCCGAGGTGTAGCCAACGTTATCTGCGATGACCGCACATTCGAAGCGAAATGGTTCATCACATTTGCGCCATAGCATGTCTGGGAGCCTGACACCTGCGAGCCCGAAAAGGATGCCACTGTTCTCGTTTCCAGACGTGCTTCAGATTCAGTGGGAGGGTCCGGTTGAGACGCGGATACATCTTGAGTGTGCAATAACGTGTGGTGACGTTTCTTGCATTGCGCGCAAGAGTGTTTGCTGGCACAATTGTTATAAAAATGGCCGTTACTCAAGTAATTGGAGCACAATTTGTGTTGTCGCACCAATTCGAAACGCTTGTCTAGATGAGTACTGAGCAAAAGTGTGCATTTGTGGACGCTGTGCTCCTTCGAACATACAGCACATTTGACACTCGGTTTCGAATTGGCGTGATGAACTTTGCGCTTCAGTTCCATAACAGCATGGGAATCCTTATTCGAAAATCTGTCGGTGACGATTACGGGAATCGGCGAGAGTGATTCTAGTGCCTGTGCGAATTCAAAAATAACTCGACTTCAGCGAATTTAAGATAATCGTCGCGATTTTCGAGGGACAGTTCCGAGCTGTTTTTCGCCAAGTTTACATTCTTCATCGAACCAAGGTTGACGAACTTTTTCAGACCCTAAATTCCCTTTAACTTCATAACTTGCATTTTTAAATAAATCAAAGGTGTCAGCAGATTCGAACACTGCCTGCTTCAAATTTGCTAATTGCTCATCTACCGACGAATTAAGAAAATCAAATGAAATTCTCTCCGAAGTGGCCATGACAAATCAATAATCATTCACCTTTTCCATTTCCCATCATTTAGATTCCCAGCATTGGATAGGTCATCACTCAGGTACAGTTTCGCCGCACTATATCTGAACTGCGAAATAAATCTCTTGTCGCCTGTTGATGTTTGAAATTCTCCTCACCTCCAGAGATAGACGAATAATTTCAACGATCATCTGATCACACTCAGTCTCTATTTTATCTTGCCTCTTTGCCGAATCTTGCATAAAGAGCAGAAACTTTGACTTGTCTGATTTCTGCAAGGTTCGCTCTGATGTCACACATGGCTTCCTGGATGTCTTTCAGGGCCTCCATCATAGTGGAATCCTCATCCATGGGGATCGTCGGTCTACACTATAAATAGACACTCGCGCGACTTTTTGCAATAACCCGGCGAATATAAAATAGATTAGATCAACATCCGATTATCAAATATTTTGGAGCGCTCAACCCACAACGAAAACACGTCTGATTCCGAGCGCATCCAAAAAAGAACTCGAAAAATACATTTATGATATTTGTTATTTTGCAAATTTCTCCTTGAAATATCTATATTCAAAATAATCTATACAGCCTACGTCACTTACGAACTCGGCAATTGTTGCGATCAACGCCGAGATGGAGGCCGCCACAGTTGCCATTAACCCCAATGCCCGAATGTTTGCGCAGTACGTGGCCGAAACATGGGCTCGTCACCCGCAAGTGTGCAGCTCCTTCGGGGCAAGAAACCGTACTAACAACAGTATTGAATGCTTTAATCGTCGTAGTACGAACCGTCTGGGTGGACGGCATCAAATATCTGGGTCATGTTAGGCAAGACGTTGTTTCAGCATCTTCGGTTTCCTTCATTATTTCCTGGCTCCTATACTTAATTCTTCTTTAAACCTCTGAAGATTCCTTGTCGTCCCCTTTTACATCCTTTCTGCATTCCAAATCAATCCATATGTTGTAGGCAATTTAAGGCTTCTGATGGCCGACGAACTGCTTGAGTATAATCAAGCAGTGCAAGGCCTTAGGGCCAGGCGGGCTACGCCGACCCACGTTCATCGACAGAACAACACAATTGCCCGTCACCAGGAAGCTGTTGTCGCTGGAAGGTTATTGAAAACAAAAAATCCTTTTACCTTTCAATCTTGTCAAATTCATGCCCATGCTGATTCAACAGATCCATTATTGAACTCAATCCCATTCTATTTAGAATCCGTAAATATAATGTACTGTTATTCCATTTGTTTGTACACCTCTTAATAATTTTACATGTTTCAGGCTTTCCGTTAATGATTTCCTCCGATCATTCGACATGTCCATTGGGGACACGAGAAATTTTGTGCTAACTGAAATAGGTAAACCGAGAGGACTTTGTTCTTATGCTTTATTGCTAAATCTGCCCTACTGACGGTTCGCATATTTTCATGTCCTTTTCAGATAAATTGGAAAATATGCCCGATCCGGGAATGGATTTTTTACACGAACCACTGCATTTCATCGAACGTAATGATAGACTCGTTTTTACTGCAAAATTTAATTTCTTGTTTTATGCCTTCTTTTCCTTTTTTATTGTGTCTTTTTTTTATTTACAGCTGATCCAGAAGCGTTCATCGCTGAGCCGCAACCGCCCTCGCCACCACCACCACCAGGGAACAATCGGAGACGGCCTACGATTGCTGCTAATGGGGAAGGAGTGCAGCGACGTCGTGGCCGAAGGCGTAGAGTCGCTGCCGATGAAGCAGCGCCACCACCACCACCACCACCACCTCCACCTCATCCACCTCCTCCACCTCCTCCACCTCCTCCACCTCCTCCACCTCCTCCACCTCCTCCACCTCCTCCATCTCCTCCACCTCCTACACCTCCCATGGAAACCCTGTGCTGTATTTACCTTCATGAGACAGCTACACATGCCTGCATCCCCTTTTGTTACCATGGGTAACAAAATTTTTTGTTACCCATGCTTGGAACAAGTGCAGCAGCGCAATATGTATAGTTGTCCCTCCTGTCGCGCTCACGTCGATCTTATCGTTCAAATATTTTAATTAAGAAACATCGTTTTTCGTTTCTGCGGATGAACGGCAGACACCAGTTTGACAGACCTTCCGACAATAGTTTCAAATAAAATTAGTTTTCCCTGGTATTTCCTGCAATTGTTTGTCATTATGTTACTGTACACTATAAAATCATTTCAATGTGGTTAAAAAATTTTCTGAATTATTTTGCTTTATTCAAGCAGAGATATTCAACTGGTTCTGCCTTTCAGCAAAAGATGCATTTAAAATAGTATCTGTTAGCACTATAACGCACAGGAGTATTTTCAACGTAAAAACTTATTCAATTTATTTCACAATTGTCGACTTATATAATTACGTTCTGAACTTATTCGTTATTTGGCGAAAATAATTTATTTATTGAAAAACCGTTTTTTTCTACGGATGAACAGCAGAGACAGACAACTTGACAAACCCTCCGACCGTAACTTGAAATAATATTACTTTTCCTCTGTATTTTCTTGCAATAGTTCGACACGAAAGTGATTCCTTAATTCTCGTGTACCGGAGTTAGTGTGTTTTCGATTTATTGTTTCTAAATACAATTGTGAGACTTTCAAATACAATCCACCGATTCTGTGATAATGGGAGACAATTTTCTACTTATGATATTCAACATTCTTAGTGATATGTGGTCTGTCAAAGCGTATTTGTCAAATTGTACTTGTCTTTTGTAAAAAAAGCCTAGTGTTTGATTGTAATGTTTCGACGTTTACAGCCCTGTCTAATTCGTCGAACGCTAACAAATAAACAAATTATTTAAACCAAATCTGATCGAATTTACAGTAAAAATGAAATTAAATTGCGAGTTCCCGAAGACTGAAAAGAAATACGTTAATTTAAGCAAATCTAATTTTTTTATCAACACGTGTGTCGGTTAAATTCACCAACACAAACAAATAACCAGTTAGATTCACCAGCTATCTGTTTTTCCGGTTAAATTCACCAGAACTTCGCCAAACTCGGTTAAATTCACCAAGTAGGCGGAAAACAAAACTACCTTCTAAGGCGAAAATGAAAATGGCCTGTTAAGGCAAGGACAAATTGTTACCTCAGCCGCTGAGTGCTCACTGCTAAGCCAGTTATATTCACCAGCTATCCACTGCAGTATGATAATTCAGGAACAGTGACGAGACTCTGCTGAATCCCGTCATTTATGGAAAATAAAAACTAGTATTTTTATGAGAATCCCAAAATAACCGATAACAGCGCCGCCTATCGTCAAATAGGCATTCATTCAGAGAAAGTGTGTCAAAAAGTTTATTTAAACAAAAAACTGAGTATACCAATCGATTGGAAATAATTTTCTGAACTGAAAAATACCTGGTTTCAACAGAAGAAAGTGTAAAATGAACAATTTATTATATTCATGAATCAGTAGCTGAATTGAGTCACTCCATCTGGCGGGGCCCAAGATGGCGTCACCCAGTGTTGTCGTGGCGTCACGCGCCGTTCCGCCGACGCCGATCGCTTTTCCCCTCTCTCGGATTCCGATCCGAGTATTCCTCGTGTTTAGTGCGCCGGGGCACTCGTTTGATCGCGTTCTTTCGTGTTTTGTTATTGTTTTTGTTTCGATAGCTTTTCGTCGCGGCATCTGTTTGATTCGTGTGTGTTTGTGTATGATGTGTATGTGTGTGTTTGTGAGTGTGAGGGATAATTAAACGTCTCATTGCCTCCTAAATAGAAAGATTTTTTGAAAAAAAAAGATTTTTATTTACAAAACACAACATTTAATTTTTTTAAACACATTTTCTTTATTTTATTTTATTTTTTTTGTTTTTAAGAAACTAAGAATTTAAATAATAATAATAATGATAGTAATGGTTAGCTGTGGCAATCCATTTTTAATGAGTTCCATTAAGGGAACGTTCTCGTTCGCTTGTCTCTCCATAAAGCAGGAATTTGTCATCTGTTGATACCACAATGTTTTTGACATGTGATTATACCAAGTCGTAACCTGCAAATTTGACAGAAAGTCTGGCCGATCCCGCAAGACTTTTTTTCAGTGTCACTGGCATCTTTGTTGTCCTTTTACTCAGTTTTTCTTGTTGGCAAGATGTGCAGGATCGGACATGTGTTTTTACATCAATTGACATTCTATTCCAGTAGAAATCTTGTTTTAGTTTTTCCAGTGTCTTGTATACTCCTTTGTGTCCGCAGAAACAGGATTCGTGGTAATCGGACAAGATTTGGGGGCGGAGGTGGTGTGGCGGGACAGTTATTATTTTTCTACAAAGGGTTACTGATGTACCAGTGTCTTTAAAGCAAAGAAAGATTGTGTCTTTTGTTAGGTCCCAATCAAAATCGTTCATCACACTCGGATCGTCACCCAGCGTAATGCTCCTTATTTTATATTTCATCGTCAGCATTTTTAGCGTCGTAAGCGCATTCCAAAGGTTCGTTGGCATGAGTGACTCTGATACAGTGTTTTTTATCACTAATCCGAAGTAAAATCTCTTTCCCTTTTTGCGTACATATACCTCTCCTAAATGCAATTCCTGTTCTAATAAGTCTTCCCTATTTATAGTTTTCCTTTCGATTAAGTATTTATTTGTATCGGTGTTCATATTCAAGTCTGCCGATAAGAAAAACATTACGTGTTTTCCGCTTTCTAGTATGTGTGTATCGGAATATTCGAGCGAGTATTGTGAATCGTTCTCGTTTTGAGTTGAGTTTTCCGAATGGCTTTTATTTGTTATCTGCTCGTCCCTATCGAGATGAAGATTCTGTATTTCGTGCGCCTTTTTCGCTTGTGTAGAAATTATTGTTTGGTGTAATTCTTCATCAGGAAATAAGTCGTCCGGAAAAGTATCGTATGACATTCGGCTGGTGTCGTTGCTCGCGCGGGTTACTGTACTTGGCGCGTAAAATGCTGACGCGGCGTCCTTCGTAGCAATGCTCGTTTTATCGTTTTGCGCGTAAGATCGCTCAGGTATTGGGTGTTTGCAAATAGTTATTGTAATATTTGTATCAAGGAACAGTACGCGTAGAGTGCGTATGGTTGCTTCCCAAACAGATTCATGTAACAATTCTTTATCGATTCCTATACGAATGTTCGTAATTCGTTTTTCGAGAAGGATTTTTTTTAGCTTATATAATGCTTGATAAATGGGTATGTCAGCAAGTTTATTATCCTCTGAGATTATAATTAGACCGTATGAATGATGGCTCGTTTCTTTGCTGTATATAATCGTCCCAACTTCAGGTTTTGTTGAGTACGATTGAATCGAAGGAATTAATTTATGATTGTGTAAATATTTTGTCAACGTAGTTGTGGGTTCTAAATTTGCATTAATAAAATAAGCTATGTGCCCATCGTCCTCGAGTAACGACTGGTCTGAAAATTGTATTTTCTCTCGCATGTTTATACGGAATGTAGGATCTTCTGTTTTATCTGAATGCGGCTTACGGTTTTGCGCATAATTATCTAGCAATTGTGGTTGCGGCTTACGGTATTGCGCATGACTATTTTGTTGCGGCTTACAGTATTGCGCGTGATTAGTTTGTTGCGGCTTACAGTATTGCGCGTGATTATTTTGTTGCGGCTTACAGTATTGCGCGTAATCATCCATATTTGACTTAAATCTATTCGATTCGAATCGGGCATTTTCCGTTTCATTTTCGGACGTGCTACTATAAATTGCATAATCGAGTTGGTTAACTGGAGTTATTGTACCCTGAGTTTCGGGTTTCGTGTCCTTTTTGGTTAATTTGTTCTTAAATTTCTCTAATAAGTATTCCTTGTATGTTTTCCTGGTGGTTCTTCCGGGTAGTGCGAGAAGTTTTCCTTCTGTATCTGTAGATTGGTGTGACGAGGTTGATTCGTATGTCCAATGGGTCTGTTTTCCTCTAGGTCTTCCTTTGGGTATCGAAGGCATCTCTGCTGGGCGGTCGGTAGGTGGCATTGTGGCAGCTGTTTGGGTCTGTGGTTGTATAAGGCCCCTGCGTTTTGGTCTTCTGGGTTCCCGAGTTGGGTCAGTCTCGTTGGTAGAAGTATGAGAGGGGGTTTTTTCGACAGCACGTCGTTTTTCTTGCCTAAAAGACTTGTCTGATGTAGATGAGTCTGATGTAACTCGTTTCCGCTTTCCTTCGTATGGATTCAGAACATTGATGGCTGCTTCGGGTACAGGATTTCTGGAGAGAGCATCAGCGTTTGAATTGATGCGTCCTGGCTTATATTTTATTTCATATTCGTAATCTGCTAATCTGATTTTCCACCTGGCGAGGCGTGATGAAGGGTCCTTAACCTTGGCGAGCCATTGTAGGGCCTGGTGATCGGTATAAATAGTAAATTTTTGACCGTAGATGTATGGTCTAAAATGTTCTACTGCAAATACCACTGCCAGTAGCTCCTTTTCCGTAGTGGAATAGTTTACTTCGGCCTTTTTTAGTACACACGAGGTATAAGCAATAGGATGGTCTTCGCCGTTAATTTTTTGGGATAGAACAGCACCGATGGCGTACTTCGAGGCGTCAGTGCAGAGCGTGAAGGGCTGCTCGAAATCAGGATACTTTAGAATGGGTGCTGTACATAGTCTGTCTCTCAAATTTTCGAAACTCTGCT
>JABFPB010007431.1:0-11017 GCA_022817645.1 Ceratoteleas bidentatus | reverse complement strand
TAATATAACACATTTTGTATTGTACCTCGCCCCTCCCCCTCACCACACGAGTGAGGTGAGGGGGAGGGGAATTTTTGTTAAAATTTTATAAACTAAATTGCTTCGAATTTACTTAGATTCTTCTTATTTAAGGATTGTTTTATGTCAGATCCCAATATTCGAATAGCAGTTGGTTGAGTGGGGAATGAAGAGAATTTTAATTTCTAGTTTGCTGAATTTAATATCTCGTAAAAGCGATTTTATAAAAAAATTTTCCGGATGTTTTCCACGAAATTTAAATAAAGTACATTTCAGTACAGTTTTTAAAACACGTACAATTCCCGCTTTTCACACGTGCTGGTCACCAGATATATTGCCATGTTTACATAAATTCCAGTATTTATGAAAACTTTGCAATATATTTGGTGTTTTTAGGAGAAGGCCGTGGTTCTTTAAAGTGGGAGAATATTGTAAACAATGCAAATTTAACTTTTTTGCGTAAATAAGAAGATTAATTTGAACAACAAACAATGTACCACTTGCTAAAATATTTTGAAGATACAATTCAGTTTGTTCAATTTATTTGTCTTTATTACGCAATTACATTTACATAGCTTACATTAGTGTCCCACTTGTAAATAACTGCGGTGTACTCATGAAAAAGACAAATATGTTGCAACATTATAATAATGCAGAAGACAAAGACAGAAAAATAAAAATTAAAACTGACTTTCCCTTCCTCCCTTAATTTTGTTTGGTACTAAGTTTGCTTGTTGACATCCGCTGTTAATCTTGTTATGCAAATAATATATTAATGATTAAGTTGAGCCAGAATTGAAAAAGTTATTATTTTGTAAAAATTAAATTGATTAATTTATTTAATTTGAATGCAATAAAGTTACAATTGTAATCAAAGTTGTTCCATTCAATTTTTTTTTCTTTGAAATTATATTAGATTGACTTGAAATTATTCATTGCTTATGGTTAATATTTTTTTCCAATAAATAAATAAATATTTCATCTAGTATGCTATTATACTAATACATTAAAACATTAATAGATTTGCAGTTAATGAAAACAATCTACTTTATGGTTAGATAAAATGTACATCTGAAAAACTTCTTCCACATTAAATAATTAAATTGTATTCAGACGAAATAATTTTGTAATTTCTTTGATCTCAAACTGAAAATACAGAATTTTTCAGTCATAGAATGAAAATGTATATTGTTTATTAGTTGTGGCAAAAAATGTATTATGTAAGAAATTTATTATTTTTTAAAAATTCTTAGGATTTTATTGTAATATCAACAAGTCTAATGCTATAATAAACATGTTTTCTTCTACATGATTCATAGAAGTCAATACCGAAAGGGTATTTTCAAAGAATCTGTATATAACATTCAAAACAAATTAAGAAAATTAGCAATGCTGAAAAACATCGATTAAAATAAAAAAACAATTTTAATCCCCGATTTAATTCTGATGATTAAAATCATTTCAACCCACTGTCTAACCAATTTTGTATAAAAAGTTCATAGTTTGCATTTAATGTTTCTATGATACTTATCCCTTTACTCAGAAAAATTCGAAGAAGCTAAGTTTAAGTAACTTAAATAAATTTAACACAAAATATAGAAGTTTTACGATGAAAAAAACACAGGAAAGGAAGGGAAAAATGCATAAATAAATATGAACCTTATTTTCACAAGTCTAAAATATTTAAATTATTTCTAAAAATACAATCACTTGATTGGAAAAGGATAATTCCAGTCAATCTGTACACCTACATTTCAAGCATCTTGATATTGTCATCTTTTCGTATGGAAAGAATGATAAAATCAAAATAGAAATATTTTATCAAAATCTCTGCTATTGAAATTTTGTTATTAACTTGGAGTGTATTTTTCATTTTTTGAAAACTCAGTCTGTTTCACCCTCGTCAACATTCAGACATAAACAGTTTTAAATTTTAAAACTGAAAATGCTTAATTTCGGAAAAAAGTACCAATCTTGTAATTCTCAAAATAAGTCACCATAAAACTGATCAAACAAATTGTTAAAAAAATCAATTTTAAACTAAAATAAAATAAAACAAAACAAAACAAATAAAAAATAAAATAAAATAATCCCAAATTTGATGATCCCAAACCCAATCAACAAACTCATCTCACCTTGCCACATGTCCCACAGCTGACCACTTTCTTCAGCGGCAAAGTAGGCAGCTTGCTTTGCAGCATGGGGATCTTGTGCACCCTCTTGTGCTTATAAAGCATCTTCTTGCTCGAACACACCTTCCCGCAAATCCCGCAAGTGAACGTATGCGAAAGCGTCGGCAGCGGGGAATCCGCCGGTGGTGGCGATGGGCCCTCCGTCACCGTGATTTGCGGCGTCATCACACTATTACTCAAAATCGGGTTCGCCCTGTGCCACTCCATGTGCTCATCCAAACTCGCCCTATCCTCGAAAATCGTCGTGCAAAGCTCGCACTGCAGCTCGTTAATAATAAACGGCTTCTCCTGCTTGTTCCTCGCGCAGTGCACCTCCCACAGATGCTTCCTCAGCTCCGTCACATCCGGAAAGCTCCCATCGCACACCTGACATTGAATACTCTGGTACTTCGCCCCCGGGAACTTCGGCGGGTTGTTCGGGAACGACTTCCTGGCCTTCGCCGGTTTCGGGGTCGGTGGTGCCGGTGACTCGTTGATCTTAACCGGACTCAGCTTTGAATTCGGCATTCCCCTCGCCAGCCTCGAATCCGCGCGATAATGCCAGGTCTTGTGGATGCGCATCGAGAACTCCTCCTTGAAAACTTTTCCACATACTTCGCACTTGTAAACCGGCTTCTGCGCCGGCGACCTGTCCTCGTAATTAAACCCATGAACATTCTGGCAGTGGTGATGAAGTGCTGATTCATAAGTGTACACCTTGCTACACTGGGGGCACTTCAGCGGCTGTCTCGGTCCGGATCCCTTATTCCCCATGACCTTAGTCTGCCCTGGTTTCACCAGATGGGCCATCTTCATGTGGTTGCTCAGCTGGTCTCTGGTCATGAAGACTTCGTAGCATTGATTACAGATGGACCGCTCAATTCGGTGTACGTTCTTCATGTGTCTCGTAACATTGTTGCAGTTTGCAAAGCTGTTTCCGCACTCCGGGCAGGTGGGCAGTCTGCCACCAGGATCGGACATCGAAGTGACATCCCCATAGTCCTCATCCTCATCCAGATCCTCTCCTAAGTCCTCATTGAACGAATGGTGGGTGTTCTGCTGGGTTGCATCCAAGATACCGTGGTCCTTCATGTGCACCTCCAACGTGGCCGCGCTGCTGAACATACTGCGGCAGATGACGCACGAGTAGATCTTAACTTTGAGGTGCAGGTTGCGGTGCTCCGTATAGTCCGCGAGATCATTGAAATTATCCCCGCAGAGCGCGCAGTTGTAGGCCTTGCTGTTCCCTCCATCCTCAGAGTCGCAGGAGGTCGGGGGAGTGGTTTCCTCCTCGGCCGGAGGTCGATGGGACTGGTGGTGCGCAAGATACTCATCAGCAGCGAAGGCCACGAAGCCGCAGAGGTGGCAGGCCATGTCCTTGCGCCGGTGGTTGGTGGTCAGGTGGGACTGGTACTTCTGGAACACGAGGAAGGTCATGCCGCAGTGGACGCAGCGGTAGGAGGCGCGGGAGGCAGCAGGCAGGGTCAGGCAGTGTTCGCGGTGCTTCTGCATGTTGATCTTGTGCTTGTAGATCATGCCGCAGAGGTCGCACTCGTGGTTGTGGACAGGATCGCCGCCCATGTAGGGACTGGGCACTTCGGAGGCCGGCTTCCCGGTTTTGGGAGTGGAGTTTACGGATCCCTCCGGGTCGTGGGGCTTGTGGCGGTTCAGGTGGACGAGCAGCTCGTGCCGGTTGGGCATCGGTTCCAGGCACATGTTGCAGGTGAAGTACTTCTCGGTGCCGAACTTGGGCACGACGAGGGCGATCTTCATGGCGCAGTCGTAGGAGTCGCTGCAGTGGGACTTGTAGAGGGCGCGGTCGTCGAACTCGGTGAGGCAGGCGATGCAGGTGTATGGTCGCAGGTCGGGCACGTGCTGGCGGATGTGGTTGAGGGTGCTGCGCCGGTCGGCGAAGAACTGCTGGCAGGTGTAGCAGGAGTAGGTCTTGAGCTGGGAGATGATGTTCTGCTGCATGGGTGTGAGAGTGGGATCCTGTTCATCAACGTCCATGTCCTGGTTGTCATTCTCCAGCTGCTGGAGCGCCGCCTCGGCAATTCTCTGAGACATGCGTACTGGGAGCACGGGTTTTGTGGGAGTCTTCTTGAGCTGGGGTTTGCTCACTGGGAGGACTATCTTCGTCAGCTGACGTGGTTTGTTGTCGTCCTGTATTGAAGGGTCGGGGATTCCATGAAACCGTTCCATGTGCTTGATGTACGAAGACTTGGAATGGAGGTAGATCTGACAATCGTGACATCTGCGTTTGTATACCTTTTTGCCGACGAAGTGCGTCTTGTTGGAGCGGCGCATCTTCTTTTTGCCGCGGAAGCCGGTGGAGTGGAACTTCTGGGTGGAGTCCGCCTCCATTATGCGATCGTCTTTGGATTTCGCGATGGCGAGCGGGTTGGGCAGGAGCTCGGCGGAGTCGGACATGGAGTCTTGGTCGTTCGAGGAGTCGTACTCGACGTCGGACATCGGCTCGACTTTGATCTCTTCGTCGCTGAGATCGCGGTTCGGGACTGTGCGATTGTTCTCGCGGGGAGGAGCGGTCTCGGCTGCGCGGGCCAGGCGGGGGTAGAGGGGATCTTCGTCCGGCTCTTTGTCTAAGGCATGGTTTTCTTCGGGAGCCATTTCTCCGTTCAGTTCGACAGTTACCGTGTGGGATTCGACCTGGAGAAGAAAAAGTGGTGTTAGGAATACTGTATTCATTTATTCGTTCATTATAGGCAATCTCCCAATTTACATATCTACATTTCATGGACTCTACTTATCTAAAATATAATAACTTCTCATATCATCTATAATCATATAAAATATACTGCATTTTAAATTGTAGAAGTTAAGGGTTGTAGAGTGAAAACTTACTAGATTCCTTTCATCATTTTCTGATAGAATCTCGACATTGTCCACGTCATCTATATCCACAGGTTCATCTTTGATTTGTATCTGAAAAAGATTGTGTCGGTTAAAACCAATTTCTTTATTGCGTCTGATCGAATCTTTGATGATTGGTTTAGGAAAATGAGGGGTAATTACCGTTTGGTTACAACTGATTTGCTTTGACAGCCACTGCTGAAGCTTTTCCTGAGAACGCTGACAGGATTCCTTGTATGAATGCCATTTGTTGACCTTTGTCACACAGTTTGAACAAATGAACGTTGAAACTCTGTCACTTGCAGAGACCTGGAAATAACACAATAAATTGTAATACAGATGGGATTGGGAAATTTGTTTCATTATTTACCACCTTTATTTCTTGTTCTATGTTCCAAGATGAATTTTTAAGGCCTTTTTGAAGGTCTGTTGCAGCAAAGGTAGGAACTTTGTATACAAATGAGTCAATATTTCTTAATAGACTGACCAAAGATTCTGTGTTTATGGAAGAATGACTCAGAGCTGATAAATCCAATAATATCTTTTTGGGAAAAGTATTTAGGTAACACTTTGCTACCTGCTTTTAGGTTGAAAAGTCCTCACATGTTATGGATTTAACGAAAAATAGATTGAACTTTTCTGTTATAAGAAGGTAAGAAGTGAGAAAAATTGCTCTGGTTATTAAAAACATTAGTTCAAGTTACTTTAACATAGTTTAAGAAATGTTTAATGATGGTAATAATGCTTTTGGCAAGGCCTTAATTTTTGTGTAATTCATAAAAGTTACTTACAAATATTTTGTTTGTTGCATACATTGTAAAAATATACATATGTGTAACATTTCTGTAATTGTTTACACAAAGCTATCTTCATTATCAAAAGAATTGCAAGTTGGAATTCATTTAGAATGTAAGTAGTTTGGATAGCTCTCATATTTATGAATGCTAACTATAAAAGTTTATACAGAACACATAAATTAGAGTCCATTTTATATTACAACATTCTTTCATAATTAGTTGAAAATATAATTAGACAATCAGTTAAACAATTTTGTTTGATTCCCAGAATTGATCAACATCATTGCTAAGTAGTTTATATATAAATAAATTACTATTAATAAACTATTCAAAAACTGAACAATCCATTTTCAGAAATTAAAAGTTAATTAAGTGATAATTAATTAATTGTTACTTATTAAATTATTGGCTCAAAAGAATATTAACAGATCCGTATTAATCGATTATGCCATTTACTCAGATTAATTACCAAATACCCACACAATAAACAACTGTACATGTTCATTCATAAACGTTAATACTGCAAAAAGAATAACGATTCCTCAATTTCAAACATC
The DNA here is from genome assembly GCA_022817645.1 of Ceratoteleas bidentatus. Taxonomy (NCBI): domain Eukaryota; kingdom Metazoa; phylum Arthropoda; class Insecta; order Hymenoptera; family Scelionidae; genus Ceratoteleas; species Ceratoteleas bidentatus. Next base: position 4,603 of record JABFPB010007431.1, on the reverse strand, counting down.
GCTTATACAATAGGCTGCTAAATCCATATCCAGCAGTCCTAAAATGTCATCTTCCCACCTCTCCGTCCAACTCTAGAAGCCAGCAGTATGCTGAATAAGGACAGACTCGAGTGGGTATTCAACAAGCTGAGCTACCTATGTAAGAAGGTATTGGCAACCAGGCAATCCCTCCATTTTGTCTATGCCGTCTACCCATAATCGCCAGACGTGACTTCGCAATCAACGCTCCCTTTCAACAAACTATTACCGACAATGTTTATCCCATCCCCAAACATTTAACAACAAACCCAAACAAATGCAACAAATTTCGAATTGCACTCCGCAAAATGCATCTTGTTCATCCCAACAATACGCCAGCGTCCCAGAAAAGATCGTTATCTGAAACCCCATTTAGAGGCAGAAGACGAGCCACGTCTAAAGCCCAATCCACACAAAGAACCAAGCCAGAGTCACAAAGACCTCATATCGACTGCGCTGCACCACCCAAAGGTTATGTTCCCCCATCATCTCCTGAACACCAGCGTCCCATATCACAGTCGAATTATTCCTTTCATTACGCAACTCCTCAAACGTTGGTCATCCTTCAGTCAGCAGCGACCAATCAAAGCCCAGATCTGACTCTATCCTCCATCCACCATCTACAAGCATTATCTGGAAAGATACTCGTCGCTCCCATCTCCTCCTCGCGTTGCATCTTCAACCCGCGACGCATCTTGGATTCGCAAATAAACAAACACGCCACCCAAACAAACCCAAAATGATTAAACAAAACCCACCCATTATCTCCCGAGAAGGGCCACGTATCAATGGCCCCGTTCCAATCTCTCCAAGCCACTTGAGCATCCCAACCATCCATCTCTCTCATCCATCCCAAAACCCCCCCGAAACCTCCGAACCTCACATTCCTCGCACGCATTTCCATCCTGGATCACTTTCCTCACCCACCATCCTCCTTAGTGAAACCTAACCTCAAACCCAACCACCCGTTTCCCGGGCCCCCCGGCGTCCCATCTTCCCGAAACCGGTTCCCGGACCGAACACCAGTTCCCCGGAACAAAGGTTGGCTTTTTCCGGGCGGAACTTGGCGTAAATTCGGTCGTTTTGGTCGCGCGTGTACCGGCGCGTTGCACCCACCTGAATGGACAAGTAAGCGTGGATTTTGTCGGCCAGCGCGCTCGCGGCGTTGGTCGCGCCGAAGATGAGCGACTTGGCGTCGTCCGTCGCCAGGCACAGCCGGCAGACGTGCTCCAGGTTCGAGATCTCCTCGGTGCCGTCCATGGCGAGAGGCGGTCGGCGGCGCGCGGTTCGGGGCAGATTTGTCCGGCAGCAGGGTACTCGGCTCAGAAAGCAAGTGCTGAGGCGCGCCGAGCCGGCCGACGGGGCATTGGACGGTGCAGCACGCGATCAGCTGCACTGCTGCGGCATCGCGAGGTCGCGGACCGCGCACACCGGAACAACACGACGCCAAACACGGGAACTGAGGAAGCGCGGCGAGAGAACGCGGCGGACACGGCTTAGGTGCACGCGGGGCAATCAGCAAGGCCACGCCATGTTGCGTTCTCGACCGCGCACGCGTCTTAACACTTGGCCGGCGCCTAAGCAGATGGCGGCAGGAGTGCCGTTCGAGCCGCTCGAAGTCTCGGGTTAGACTAGGCAGTCTGGAGAGTTGGAGTGGACGAGGGGCTGGAGGGGAGGAGGTGTTTGATGGTGGGGGGAGGGAAGTGGGGGAGGGGGTTTGGTTTTAGAGGGTTGGGGTGAGGGGTGTGGAGGAAAGGGAGGAGGCCTGTATTCAGGAAAGTGTCTGAATAGCTGTGAAATTCGGTGGAAGTCTCTGGAAATTTTGGAAAACCAGAATTACAGTTCTCAGAATTGGAACTGTAAGCCGAGTTGAAATTTCCATTAGGAGTTAAAAAGGATTAGCAAAAAAGGATTATTGTATCTCTGCGATTTTTGACAATATTGCATATCAATTTTATTTGTATGTAATTGTAGTTCCATGTGGGAAATATGTTCTAATGGTTTATATCTGGTTTATCCAGTGGTTTTTATGTTCATCTGATGGAATTTTTCAACTAGGAGAGTTTTTAAGAGATTTTCAGAGAAAAGTCTCTTAAAAATTTCTTAAAAACTCTGATTACCTCTGAAAATCTGTGGAGTCTATTGATCCTCGATAGATTCCAACAAATTCCAACATATTCACATTTGATTCCTGATAGATTCCAACAAATTCCAATATATTTACGTTTGATTCATGATAGATTCCAATAAACTCCAATATGTTCACGTTTGATACCCGATAGATTCCAACAAATGCTAATATGTTTACATCGGATAGATGTTTATGTCGGATAGATTCCAAAAAAAACTCCAATAGGTTCGATGCACGATAAATTCCAACATACTCCAATAACAATACTCAAATAGTTATTGGAAAATGGACACATACCCAATTCAGAATATCACATTTATATCAGATTTTGCTGAACTTCATTGGATCTTATTGATTTCCAAATGCTGAGTGCACATTTGTCAGAGATTTTCAGAGATCTTATTTCTACAATGGGTAGCATTGATAGGGAAAATAGGGAATGATTCGAGTTTAAATCTCCGGTTGATTACGAAAATAGCATTCTTCCCGGACGATTAGGGACGACATCTGAAAAATACCGTTATTCTGCCGGAATTAGCTGGAGATTTTCACCCGTCATATTTTTATTGTCGATTCCAATCTATGCTGTTCTCTTTAAGTGATTTTTCGAAGTTTTAGTACGAATTCTTTTCTATTCTATACAATTCCTATTAAATAGATGCTGTGAATTTGGTTAAAAGGGGAATTCCTAAGAAATTGGTCAAAATTCCTAAAATTTCCTAAGAATCCCTAAAAAATTTCTTATGAAATCTTAGAAATTGTGACCGACTTCTTAGGATTTCTTAGGAACTTCAATCACGGGTTGACATTCATTCGAATGCTTTGGCATTCAAAGTACCGACCTGCCGAGAATCAATTAGATCCAATTTGGCAAAGCGATAGATTAAATTGGTTAAACATTTTGTCTTATGTACCATTTAAATAATAATTTTCCAACTTAAATCAACCAGAGTCTTAAAACTCACCAGTTTCAATTTAGTACAGTTCTTCAAATAGTAAATTTCCAATTCAAACCTCATCATTTCAAATTCCAATGCAACGCATTGTTCTTCAAATCGTAAATTTTCAATTTCTTCCTATTTACTAACCAATCCAGCAAACTAAAACCATTAGAGACCATTAGATACGACGGCGATTCTATGCGGTTTCCATCCAAAATTAGCAGAGTGTTTAATGGCCAAGCACATTAAATTTTGTTGACAAAAATAGGAATATCTCACATACCATTAGAAATATGGTTGTATGTTATCGGTCAATCTATATAGAAATAATACTGAAGCATGGAATGATAAAGCTATTCCTACCAAGAATCATCTTTTATCTGTAGAAATATATTCAGTTATGTAGGTAATTTAACAGATTACTATTAGAATTATTATTTAATATTTTGTGTTTATTTTGAAGACCAATTTTTAGGTACTAGTTTAGTTGATTTTAATTTAGTATTACATATTTTTATTTCACAAAATTGGTAGATCTTCCTAGAAAGGAAGAGTTTTAGGAATTTACGGAGAACGAAGGCATTAATGAGACATAGATTTCAAAATATGCTTAACACATGACAGCCAGTCATCAGGTAATTTGGAATTCCCCAGCCCTTCTTTGGATTTTCTAATCTTTATTGGGATTAAGAACTAGAGTAATTATGAGCTGAGTATTTAGCTAAAGATAAAATTTGCCTTCATAATAAAATTTTTGGTGGAGACAAAATATGCTTAGACAAATGTGTTTCTTCAGAATCGTATAAATTATTCATTCACAGAATAGTTTATTTAATTTGAATATATTTTTTAAATAAATGCACCTATTAGACTCTGTATTTAAATTAAATACATGATTTATCTGATTGTAATACATTATTTTTTCGTATTACATAACGTTTATTCCAACTAACTCTAACATTTATTTATCATATATAGATATACGATTTCCTTTGAGTGAATAGTTTATTTAATTCCAATAGGGTCCGTATTTAAGGAAAGATTAAATTAAATTACGTAAACCATTTTCTGAATGTATATTGGTCTACTTAGCAAACTAATTAGGTGAGAGTGCCCTACAATGGGACAATGGCGTAGTAAATAATACAATTGGCCACAAATTCTAAAAAAATTAATAATGATATCATTATGAGATAATGTTATTGTAGATAATCAGGTTATTATCTGCGAATGGCTCAAATTGCAACAAGGACAAATGTTTTGTTTAATAATTTTTAAGAGCATGTCAAAATTTGAGGCTAAAAGTAAAATTGATGATATTTTTAACGAATGATTTATAAAAGTATAAAATGAATTATATTTAAATACCTGCATCACTCAAACAATGAGACATGTAACTGGTCCTACAATGGGAAGACCAGTTTCATGTCTATACTCGCAGAAAAATGTTTGGTTAAAATAGCACTAACCAAAATATTTGGTTAAATAAACCAAACATTTAGTTAAATCAACC
>JABFPB010007430.1:0-11023 GCA_022817645.1 Ceratoteleas bidentatus | reverse complement strand
GCTCTTAGGCCAAGACTCGAAGGTCTGCAGCCGGGCGTCGTAGCTCGCGTACTCCGGGTGCTTGGGGCCGATGTTGAGCGCGCCTAGTTTCGCGGGTCCCGGGAGGTGGCTGTCCGCCTGCTGGTCCAGCACGATGGCCGCCCAGTCGAGGCCGCAGACGTCGCGGCTGCGGGGCCGCGGCGACGGCACGGTGCTCGGGTCGACGCCGATGGGCACGTTGCCGCAGGGGATCCGCCGGATGAAGCGGCACCGACCGGACCAGCGCTGGTGGTCGACCATCGGGTCGTCGCCCTCGACCCACCGGCACACCTCGACCTCGCACTCGAAGCACTTGACCTTGTCGTCCTCGCCGGTGTAGTAGAAGCCGGCGGCCGCGAGCTTCGCGGGCTCGATGTAGGGGGCGGGCCAGTCCTTGAAGCTGTGCAGCCGCGCGAGCTCGAAGTGGTAGTCGACGTTGTCGACGTCGTCGCGAGAGGCGGCGGGCGGCGACGCGGGCGCCGTCGAGACCGCCACCAGGTGCGGGCTGGGCGGCGCCTTGAACGGCGACAGGGACTCCGGCAGTTCCCGGTGTTCCACGATGCCCGTCATGCTCCGCTGCTTTTTCTTCGGCGGTTCAGATATCTTGACGGTTTTGGGCGGTCGAAAGACCTACAATCAGAACATGCACAGATGCTTGTTAGTAAGCTTGGGCTACATTTATACATGTTTATAGGTTGATTTATTTAGTATTTTATTAGTTTGTTGGATCTTTCATATTTCTACAAATGTGATCTTCTGTGAAGATTATTTTTAAGTATAAAAAAGTTTCGACTAGATTGAGCAAGTATTAAAAGAAGAAATTGCTAACTCCTCAAAACAAAGAATCGCTCTTTACAAAAAGACTGGTTCAGCAGTCTAACATTTGCAGACTTTGAATTCTTGACCACGCTACAGAACATTGTAGCTACTATCAGATGTCACACTTCAATTCAAGCAAACTTCAACTACAAAGGAAAACAATCTGATTCAGACAAATCGTCACTTCTGAACTATCCAGTGACGCTATCTTCGTCCTGTTCCTGACAAAAATCAGTTCCTCCTACCCAATCCGAAACCCATTTCAAACCCAACAAACTCCAACTCTAAAACCGACGAATTCGTCTCAGTCCCACCTCATATCCATTTTGAAACAATAAAACCAATCATTCCAATGTCATAAAACCAGCTGATCGATGACATGAACTCAATTTTCATTCCCGACTTTCCAGCGGCACAGTTCAAAGTCGGTTAAGCGAAACGCCATCCGGGACCCACATTCCCGTCAGCAATTAAAAGAGAAATTGACAGTCGCCTTTTTTTCATTGATTTCCCCCGAAGTAAGCTGACTCAAGCGTTCTACGAATCCCAAGTGAAACGTATTTAGTCTCGCGTTGATTCGCGCCTGGCGACGGAAGGAAATGGTTCGGCTGTTTCAAAAGTGCTCTATGATGAATCATGCGTGTTCTCCCATAGAGGCCGCGCGCTCACCTTTATTTTTAAAAAGCCCGAGCAAACTGCGCAGCGCCGCTCAATTCGATAGCGCCGATATACGTTTCGTCGCGTCCGATCGTCGCTTCGAAGAATTTATGAAATGATGATATATGAATAATCGAGTGCCGCGCGTGGAAAAAAACGACATCGTGCGTGCTTGTTATGATAATCAGCGTACAGTGTCGGCGCGATACCCGAGGAATTTATATCGACGTCTTCGTCGTTACCAATCGCTCGTTACCAATTCGACCTTTAGTTGCAATGCTTTTTGGAGCGAACGCTCGACCGGGCTCGACGATTAGGAAACAGCGAGTGTCATCATGCTCGGGACATTCTAATTCAATTCACTAACGATCCTATTTTTATGTATTGATAGGTAGTTTAACATATTGGAACATATTGAACTATTTCTGTAAAAATACTGTGAATCTGTTCTATGAATTTGTTCATGTTCTCGTTAGTACTCATGGGTACCTACAGAAATACTGGAGGAATTAATGATAACCTGTACTAACACTACTAATTAGTACTTGAAGTACCCGAAGTATTGATGATTACTTGTCTGAGTACTTAAAGTACTAAATAATACTTTTACTTCTATTTTTCATAATTGTCTGTTACATTTTAAGTTAAGTATACTAGTTCTAATTACTTTACAAAAAGTATGAAAAAGTATCAATAAGTACTCTCAAAAATGACTATACAAAAGAGTCCAAACAAAGACTTCCAATCAAAAAAAAAACCCACCAAAGCGTTAGTCTACTGAAAAGTATTGTAAAGAATCGAAAGTTGGCCAACCAAAAACTGGAAAAGTACACTCGGCCGAGGCCGAAAGTCGTCAATGGGCGCGGAAAAACCGCAATCGAGTTATAAATAATGCGATCGCGCGACAGAACGAGACGGCGACGTTCTTTTTCGGGCTATTTCGGCGCGTCCCAGACGCTCCAGACAGTTCTCCCCGCGCGTTACACAATCGTTAGGAACACGGCGTATATTTAGCGACAACTCGCGCGATTCACGGCGTCGCCGTCTGTAATATTTTTGCGCGCAAAAACCCAATCAATTCGTAGACCGCAAAAAGGGCGTCCATTCGCGTCTTCCAATAGGCAAGGCACACGCCATATGCGCGACACCAACACTACACTCCGACAACCTGCATTATTTATCGCGATCGATCCGAAGGTTTACTGACATTTTGACATACATTTTTTTAAGTTTTTGGAAGAATTTTCAGAATATATCTTTCATTTTTTACAAAGCAACGATAAAGTGCAAAGTGTAATTTTTATTTCACTTTACTAGAAATACAGATGGAAAAATGTGAAAGCGCCTTGTCTTTGACAAGTGTGTTTACAATAGAATTTATTTTATGTAATTGTTTTTGGCTTTATTACAATTTTTATGATTGAAAACTAAATATTGTTTGGCACCGTGTTTACAATGTCAAAAAATGAATGTCAGTGTTTTAATTCAATTCAAGTCATAATTCATTCATGAATGGCCCTTCACCGGAAACGGTCCAATCGACTCAGCGGAAAGTTCCTTATCTTCAATGTCACGTGAAAAAAAAATGTACAAACGCGATAACGGCGCGTTTTTGTGCCGTAAAAGGCGGCGTTTGTCGGGATCCGCCCGATCGCGTCAGCGCTGGGCAAAAAACAGCAAACGTAAACAAATAAGCGCGCCCACCACGCCGCGTCGATTTCCTTTAAAGTACGCGGTACGCGACGCAATTGCAGTGGCCGTCAAAACACAGCGTGTCCAGGGCTGTGCGAAGACGCGCACCACGCCCGCGATTGATTTCCCAAAGCGCACCGCTTTTTCCCCTTTGCGCGAGCGACGTCACGTGATCGACCAGCCTGTTTGTTTCCTGCATTTATGTAACACTTACGTCTGGCACTCCGTTGGAAAAATACGAAAAACGAAAAAAAAGTTCTTGAACATTGTTTCTTTTCAGATTATTTTGTTACTACAGTTGTTGAAATTTTAAAATATATATAACGTTCAATATGTATGAATATTATGAATATTATGTTTCTATTGTTAACTGGGGAAGACAATACAAAATGTCAAGTTGTCATGTCAATAGTTGTCAAGATTATGAGAAATGTTTTTTAATTGTTATAATAGTAATAGGTTGATATAATTGGGAAAATAGAATAGAGTAGAGAAGGTAAATATAACAGAAATATAATTGTTTATTAACTATAGATAACAATGTGAAATATCAACAGCTGTCAATGTTCACAATTTTGATGTTACAACAATTATTAGAACTGTCAATAACTGGGCACGAGAATGTCAACAATAGAGAATCCCCTTCAGATCTGAAAATTGCATAACTGACTCATCCCAGTTGCAATTTTCTGATCAATGAATGAAGGATCAGCGGCGAACTTTCAGCTCCCACAACTGCTGCGAAAAGTGGACCTGTGTTTGTGTGCATGTACACATATACACAACACCCACACATATACACGTTTTCACTTCTACACTTATAGCAGGGGAATTCAATTACGTTTACATACGATGCATGTAAACAGTAATCCAAATAGATCGATATCGGTTATTACCTAGAAGTAGCGGTAGAGGACGCGGCACTCTAACCCGGGCGCACTTTGGCACATTGTTTACAAAACGCGGGCGACGCTTGTTGGATCCTCTCGCGCGAAGCGGACCGTTCGGCGAGAACTGAGCGTCGACGCGGTATCTGGCCTGGAGTTTACGACAGCTGTGCGGCGCGCGCGGCGTTGCCAGCGCGGCGCCGGCTGGCCCGCATTCGGCCGCGACGCGGAGCCACGCGGAGCCGTGGGAACGCTGCACCCCGGGCGCTTTCCGTGGCATTCCGCAGCGCGGCTTTCCGGTGCGCGCATTCCGTGCCCCGTAAGATGCGGTTTCCAGTGGGAATCGCGAGTTGCCGATTCAAGTTTCTTACGGTTCCGTACGAAAAAGGGAAAATGAAAAACAGATTAGGGCAGATGCAACGTTTCAGTGTCTTTGTGTGAGATTCAATTGCTTTTTCTAGGATTAGCCCAGAGACAATTTTTAAGAGACGCAAAACAGTATTGAAGATGTTAAAACATATTGAATGTACTAAAACAGTTTGAATGAAATAAGAGTTAAACAATTGTTAAAATACTTAATATTGTTTTGTGTCTCTCAAAATGTTAATAAAAGCAATAAGTTTATTGGTGAATTTAATTTGCCATGTAATTTTACTGTTGGAGTAATTTATCAGGAACTTGAGAATCATGGATTGATTTTTCGAGGAGAAAGTTTATGAATGCAAGAAGAAAGTGGATTATTTACAGACATTTTTGGAAGAAATGGCTGGTACCATCTCTTGATTGAAATACGAATTAAGAACGGGAGAGATTTTAATGAAACATACATTTACCTACTAAGGTCAATTAGTGTTAGAAATCGTAGAACTAATATGCATTTTCATTTTAATGTTTGTATAATATTTAAATTTCTAGAATCTAGAAAGTTTGGGGTTCAGAGGTCAACTGATTGTAAAAACTGGGTTAATTATACAATATTTCAAATGGCACTTATTGTAAATCTTAATTAAACTTTCATTTTTTTTATTTATGAATTATATTCCTAAGCAAATTGATAAAAATTGTATCTTTTAAGTATTTCTCTAATGTTATCTTAGAACTGTGCCACTTATATATCAGTAGATGGAGAAAATATGTGCAAATATGAAAGAATTGTGACCTCTTTTTTTAAATGAAGAAAGCAAAAAATCACACTGTTAAACTAAAAAATAGTTATTTATAAAAGCGATCGGGAAATAAATAACAATCGCATCTATTTTGAGTCAACTGTTTAATTAAAAGTCTCATATTGAACTTCAGTTTAACTACTTCACTGAATCAAAACAAAAAATTGTCACAATGACCTAATTTTTGCAATCATTTATATTTGTCAGTTAATCATTTTTCTAAAAAGCATGTAGAAAATTGCACACAATCATATATTCCATTCTAAGACATTCCAAAAAATTTGTTTCACAATCAATCTATTATTATCATTGATTATTTACATTTTAATTAATTATAAAAAAGTACTATTATTTATTCCTTTATTAATTTATATATATTCTAAGCATAATAAATTCATAATTTGATTCAACATCAACCTTACAATGTTTTATGCAGTTTTACTTTGTATCTTTTTGACTTATTTTTGTTTTTACAATTATATATAAAATTCTCCCAAATCATCTTCTAAAGCGGCACACATCAAACAGTTCTCCTTGCGATCGACACGCGAGAATAAGGCGCCATAAATCTCGGGTAATTGGTGAGTAATTTTTGCGTGGGCCTCGCGACTCCTAATTTATTTGCTCAGACGAGAGAGACGGCGCGCTATTCAAATGGCTTTCGATGCGAAACGAGGTAATCTCCCGGTCGACTTGTTACAACGTTAGAAAAATAAATAAATTGTCGCGGGATGATAAAGGAGTGCACGCGCGGAGGCAGCGCCACCTACCTCGGTCATTAGCCACCCACGTGCCCGATTGTGCCATTTCTTTTATTCGCTATGACTAAGCCGACGGAATTCCGTTTGTATTTCCAGAAACTTGCGGTCAAACGAAATTGCCTTATTCAGAAACGGAATTGAATTGAATTGGGATATAATTTGTTGAATTCGAACTTTGGATTTGGTTTTAAGAATCGTTTGCAATTTGAATTGAAGTTGCTGATTTCGAGGGAAGATTTCATAGTATATTACGCGTGGGATTGCATATATAGATATGCTGGAAATGATGAAACGAGTTTGCTACCGTGACGCCATCTAGATGCATAATGTTCCATTTCTCCGTTCCTATTAGGAGAGGAGAGATGAGTGAGATAAAGATGCATTGGCTGCAACCAATGCATTTTAATGCACTTGTTTCATTTTTATACATTTAGAGTGATATTCTAATTGGATTTTATTTAGTAGGCTTTCTTAAAGAGCTTAGTTTCTTAGTTATCAACATTTTCAGTGTATTATATGTGTGAACCAATATATTCACAATTTGTACATTTTCGTGTACAAAAGTCCGGGATAAATATATTTTCAATTCAACAAAACTTATCTTTAATTACAGCTCATGCACTTAAATTACAGAAAGAAATTAAATTTTTTTTAATGCCGGTGAGTTTAATTTTTGTGTTGTCCATATCGAAATTTGAAATATTGATCAAGAATTATTATCCACAATTTGGTTCACTTCATAGTATCATTTTTGAGAAGCTAATGTCTGAACTTTATTCATAAGAAACAATGCCAAAATCATTGGCATTTATTTCGTACATATAAAGAACCTTATTAAATATCGTTAATTAAAAAAAAGTTTAAAAAAATTTGAATTATAAAAAAGTACTTACATACTTAACAAATCGACTTAAAGTCCTTAAGTATTTTCATTTAATATTAATGTTTGGTTTCATTATCTAATAGTAACATTTTGTTGTAATAATAGTTTATAAAACTACTGTTAAGTACTTGCTATATTATATTTAAAGTGTTTTCAAAACCTGAAATTTACAAAAATGATGTTCCATAGAAATTTGAAATATTTCTATGGAATTAAACCAGTGTTGCAAAAATATAATAACATGTATGGGAGCCAACTATCAAGGTACAATTGGATTTCACACTTTCTAATTTGTTGCACATAAAGGAAAGTGTAATTTGCGAAATGATTAATTAGAATTGTTTCTTGGAAACCATTTCATATGTGATAATCTATCAAATGCAATCAGCAACAGATATTTTTGCTCCGTAAAAAACATTTTATCAATTGCATTAAAATTCTTACATTGCACCAAATGACTCTTCAATGCAATTTAACAAAGTGCAATAAACACTAAAAATCTATTGTCCGAAAACTGATGAATTAATGCATTCGCGCTTCTAAGCGGAACAGCTGTTCCGGTTCAAGTTCGAACGAAAATACATTGAATCAAATTCGCTGACGGCAGTTAATGTATTGACTGAGGAGGGTACGAGTAATGAAACCGTATTTTTAGGACAGCCATTATCGTCGAATATTAGATAATGTTCCGCATGTTGGATCGACGAACAAAGACGCTCGTTTTCGATGCGCTGCTTGTCCGGGGTTTAAATTTAACAAACTTGCCTTAATGAGCGTTTTAATGTTCGTTTAATTGCATGACGCGTTAGCCTATTTGCATCATCGAGCTCAAATTGTTTTCAACAATTCATTAGATGGATTTCACTTAAAAAATGTAAATTAGTTCCAAACGAAAATCTCTGCAAATATTCATTCAAATTTCAAATTCAGATTAAAATTTCCTGATTTTTACTTGTGCTGTATAATTATTATATTACACTTTCTCGCATTTACTATATATGAGAACAAATTATTTGTTAACTTTATTTATTTAAAAAGTCTTAAATATGTTCAAAATAGATGTGTATATATAAGGATTCTGTTTCAATTCAATAATATTGGTAAAGCAGAAATAGTTTATACTGAATTTGGAAATGAAAATGTTTAGATCCAAAAATGAAAATAAACACTGATAGAAATAAATAAAACTAAGGGAGAAAAAGGTTCAACAACCTTCACCCTCAATTATTTACCTTTTTAAGGAACATTTTGCTGGATGAAACGGGATTTGTTCGCGACTTTTAAAATCAAATATTTCAAAAGTAGTTTAGAGCTTTCGTTCAAAACTCCCACTACTTATCAACTGATTTTGGACTTTTGACCGCCGCGACGACACAATACCGTATGACACTTGATCGTATCTGCAACGACGGTATTACTTGACCCAAACAAACTAAAGCACAGCTAGACGAGGCCGACTATTATTCCCGTTGCGCGGTACTCGCTCTAGATGGCGCTACTTGCGTTAATAACAATTTTCCGGACGGAAAATTCCAGGCTCTAATCAAATTAATTAAATAGTCTTGACAAATAATTAACATAAAAGTTGCATAAAGTATACTGGCTTACAAAGTAGAGAAAAAAGTGAGGTTAGGTTGTTAATAATTATTTATGTGACTTTACATATGGATTACAATGTAAATAGTATGCATGAAATGTTAGGTTCGCTTTTTATAAAAATGGCTTTTTTTAAGATTTGATTTATCTAGTGAGAACGCTGACTAACCTAAAACACGTTAACCTAAAACTTACTTCAAAAAACGTGATTTCTCAACTGAGTCGGTTGATTTGCAAGTCGGAATGAGCGTGACAGAAATACGCACTTTTCATTCATAAAGAACCACTGTTGTTTTTGTAATGTCGCCCAGGATGAATCATCGCGTTAGGTTATGTTAAAAAAACGAATAATTATGATAAATTGTGAAACGTATCTGTGCGCGGGTCGCGAGCTTTGTAACGTTACACTTTTGCCTTACTTCATCCCGTGCGGAGTATTGATTTTCACGTTACACGTTTTCCCGGCGACGTAACCTAGGCTGTTATTTAAAAAATCAATTTTGCGGCTTCGTCAAGGAGTGATCAGTGACTTGATTCGAGAGGACGTATTGGGAAAACGTGTCCAACTGGGAAGAATGCTTAAAAATGCTACTTTCCTTTGTTTACGTTACGCTCTTTGTGTATTTTTCATTTTTTGAAAACTGTTTTCACAGGAAAAAAACTCAGGAAACATAAACAAAGAAGGTATTAAAAATGGACTACTATTATAACGATAGATAGAATTATAGATGTACTAGGTAGACATTTTTATTCATAAAAAAGTGTGGAGTAATAACTGTGACAATATCATGTTACAAATCAAGTTACAAATAAGTAAAAATCGATTGTGAAACACTGTAAATGTAATAGTCTGCCGAAGGATTTACATAAGATTTAACTCTAGATATCTGCTCGTTGGCCTGCTCTATTTTCATAAGTTTTTCTTATCAAAGGCTGCACTACCATAAAAATATGCAGATCCAGAAAACAGCGTCGCGGAGCTTCTAAATCGTTAGTTTGAAGACGATGTTTTGGAGTTGTCGTTTTTAATGAGCAAGATTGTTTAAAATAACTATTAGGAATCGATATAAGTGGACAGACGCATGCAAATGGATAGACAGTACTTGAATTATAAATACATAAGCATCCCAACAAATTGGGTGTGCGTATCCGCATAGCGATTGATAAGCCCTTATAGAACGTTGTTAACATGGCAACAGTTGGACAAAATCCGCATGGATACAGATAGATCTTGACCATCTGGATAGTGATGGTTTTTTGGAACTGCTGGAGACTTTTCAATTTCGGAAAATAATGATGGGTTTCGTTTTGTTTTCGTTTTTTACTTTTTATTGATTTGTTGTACATATGGATATTTTAATTACAGATTAAAGGTGATGATTTAGATGAAAATGTATAATTCTATACATTTTTCTATCATATCAAAAACATTTTTATATAATTTCTTCCACAATTGTAAGCTTAAAAAAAGAGTTATTGCGAAAGACATCAAAATTTAGATAGCTGACCAAAATCAACCACACTGATAAATATTCTGAAATACAAAAGCTACATTTCCTCTTCTGTATCTTGTCCAAAAGTGCATATAAAAAGATACTGTGGATATGAACGTGGCCATCTGGCAATTCGTTTGAAAAGTTCCATTATCTGGTCTTCAAAAGGTTTACATGCATTTATTACTGTTTTAGAACATAATTTAAAGGGTTAGATGAACCAAGATAAATTCAGTTGAAGGTCAGATTTTGGAAAAGTACATGATAAAGTAATGTAATATAGAAACACATACATTGATTTTACAGAAACATAGATAATAAGTGCATAATAATGTTTGTCTTATGTTTCAGACTATTCTCTACATATCCATACTTCATTTTTAATAAGGATCTACTGTCTGTTATATAATTTATGCAACATCTTGTGAAATTGGAAAGTTTTCAGATACAGTTTTTGTAGTTTTCCCATAACTTTCAGAGATCTCCCAGTTTTCTATTACAACACTTCATTTCTATCAATATGTCTGAAGAACAACGAACAACATCATATCTTCTCATTCATCAGTTTCATTTTTTGTTCGAATTTTTGTTGATTTTGTTATCATCATCAGAATCAATCCTAGATTTATTGTATCCTTCCAAGAATTTTCTAAAGTCAAATAAAACGCAATCATTCAAGTACCGTAGCATATATCCCTCTTCCTGATTATTTCGCGCCATCAAAACTCAAAACATCCCCCCTCCCACCCCTCCATCTACTCTCCATTCATCGTCCATTCATTCACCCGAGGCTATCCAACGATCCTCCAGATCGCAAACTCCGCAAGATCGGCTTCCAAAGTTCACTTGCCCCCTCCCCTCTTCCGATCGGCTGCAATGCCAAAAAAATGCTCCAATTGCACGCGACCGGAAGCGTCGCCGACCGCTCTCATCCGCCAGTGAATCATGAGGCAGAGTCCGGCGGCGCAGGGATGGGGGGAGGAGCGGGTTTATCTTTGCATGCCAAGAATTTATCGCGGCGCGCGAGTCGATCCTGCTAATCTTTCTCTCG
>JABFPB010007429.1:0-11023 GCA_022817645.1 Ceratoteleas bidentatus | reverse complement strand
AACTATTTCTAACATTCAAAAACGAAAAATGATTTCCATTTAATTCTAATGAATGCCGAATTTGGCTACAAATCCAATTCGTTTCTATTCATTTCTATTCCAAATTTTTTGCTGGGATTACTTTAAGGTGGAGCCGTGTCTTATGCCTACTCGAAGCGCCATCTTTCATGTCGTCAATCAGTTAAAATCTCGTCGTTAAATACGTGGGATTTTCACCCTGGGTTCCGTGAGGATTGGAAATATTGGAAATATATTGGAAATATATTGGAAATATATGTTTGCTATATGTTTCAAATGTGCAATTTTCCATCAATGGAAAAAGTAATTTTTAATTTGAAATATGCTAACCAGTGTTGCAATTCCAAAACCTAATGCACCGGTCAGCAGTGCCTCCCCCACTGGCCAAAATGTTGGGGGACCAGGGACACCAAGCGAGAGCCTTCACAGCTGCTTGGTGCTGGCTCATCGAGTAAATTGGTCTGGGATGGGAATGGTTTTGCCCACTGATTGCGGGCCAGATGTGCAGCATGTTGTCATTGCCTCCACTGGCTAAATACTTTCCATCGGGCGACCATTTCATTCCACAAACTTCTCCACCGTGAGCACTCATTGATGAAACTACATGCTCCCTTTGCCTCACATCATGGTGAATTATTTGGCCTGCTCTGAAATTCAAATAAAAAAATTAACCCAAATTCTCTGCATTTGTTAATTCCCAGTAAAAAACATTATTTCTCATTTTCAGCCATTTTAAGAATATGGAAATACAATAGTAAAAATAATAAATTTGATTTTTTTCATGTGCAGAAAGAACGATTAGGTTGAAAAAATTTCTCTTTTTCATATATGTAAATAATTACAGTATTGAGATGAAAAAAAGATGATGCTGTAAATGTTTTTGCATGGGATTTTAATTTCTTTGCAGAAAAATCCTTATACCTGCAACCACTGCTTAAAATATGAGAATTCCAAGAAAGTGAGCCGACTCTGGCAGTATGTGCAGCCATGATTCTCAGCCTCTTCATTTGACTGCAGTCATAAAGTTCAACGACTCCCGAACTAATACCGACGGCTAAATAAGGTCCTTCTTGTATCCATGCAACAGAGCAGACATATTCACTTCCTTCTAACTTGAGTAATCGGTCTATGGTCCCTGTTGCGGCATTCCATAAGTAAACATCATAACTTAGGGCCACAGCTAGGATATTACTTGGCGACCAGTCAATTAAATTTAAATCTGAAAAAAGGATTGTCAATTTCGGCCATTGATTGTAACTACGTAAGAAAACAAATAATAATTTATTTAAAAAATAAAAAAAAATGTTGATAAAAAATGTTTGGTAAAAAAATTTTTTTATTTAAAAAAATGTATTTAAATTTAAGATGAAATTTTGTTTTTAATTTGAAAAATTGAATAAGTTTGGTTTAAAAACATTTTTAACTTATTAAAAAAATCATCCAGAATTGCTTGTTAACTGAATTCTTACAATAATCATCGACAATGTCAGGGGCATCCAAAATACGATCAGGTGCTTGGGGGATATGTCTGGTGGCAGCCTTGACCATTGCTGGCGTTTTTGTTTGACTATACACCACTCGCAAAGGATTCTGGTAACCTTCCGGAGCAGCTGGAGCTTTGTTCTGGTAGGAAAGTATCCTCATATTATTCAAATCTCCACCGCACATGTTTTCCTCAAGCAATCGTTGAATTTCCTTCTTAGTCGGGCTGATGTTGTTGATTTTGTCCGGGTCTTGTTCGGTGTCCTTTTGTTGTACCTGGTAAAATTTAGGGGTGTAAAGAAATTCTTTTATAAAGCAAGTAAATTGATTTATTTAATTTAAGTAAGATTTTTTTATTTTTTTATTTGAATAATTTTATTTCGTTCTTGAAATGTTTAGTACACAAAAACAGATATTTAAAAATAAAGATAGTTAGGAAAAATTATTAGAATAAAGTATTGGTTATTATATTTATTTTTTAATTGATAACTCTGAAATGTGTACTTTATTGTTATGTAATGTAACATTTATAATAACTGAGTTTTTGAGTTTGTATTGTACAATATAGGAACTTGAATTCATAAGTATTCAATATTATTTTTAAATAAATTGTTTAGAAAATAGTATTATAATATGATTGATTTAAATAGTGTTTTTTTTCTTTGATATATAAAACATCATTTAAATCAATCCATTTCAATCATGACAATCCTAAGACAATTAAAATGTAAAATAATTTAATTTAGTTTTTTCAAAAAAAAAATGTTTTTATTTTTTTTTTCTCTACTGCTTTCTTTCGTTATAAAAAAAGGAATTAGCTTCTTAGGCTATAAATAAATATTCCAGAGTTGAATTTACCTTAAAATGACCTAAATCAAAATTCGTCATTGCTCTTGAAGGGATAAAACGATCTCCACCAGCACCACTTGGGGTTTTCGCAGGAGTTGTTCCTCGAGCTAGAATGTCAATAAATGAACCACAGAGTAATATTATTGCAATTTAATAGTCACATTATATATAATCATAATACATAATAAAAAATAAATTCTCACGTTTTGAAGATATGTAAGAAATACCTCTAGAGGGACTTTTCTTAGTACGAACATCACTCTTTTTCAGTACATCTGACGATTTATTCACAGTTGTATTCATATTCGAAGCATTTAACACTTTTGAAGTGTTAAGACTTAAGCTGTAAAAAATGGTTTAAATCAATCAAATTCAATACATTTCAAATTATAGCTTATACTTCATAAATATTAAATAAATTAATCAATAAGAATAAATTAAATCCGACAAAACTGTAGTTTATTGACAATTGTGGATTCATCTACACGAAAGGTTGAAAGTGTGTTAGTTTTTTAGTATTTTTCAAATTTTTCCAATTGAACAAGAAAAGAAGTGTCATTTTCTTTAAAATAAACTTAAAGACAGTTTATTTTTTTAAACTAAATTATTAGTTTTTAAAATTTAAATTTTATTACGATTTTACAACTACGATTTTGACGAATTGGAAACCAGTACAGTTATAATTAAATAAAGTTAATCGAATAACTAAATCTAAAACTTACTTCGATGAGTTGGAAAGGTCCGAAACCTTTTTTTGCCAACGAGGAACCGGACCTTTGACGACGTCATCCATTCTCGTCAGACTGTTCATTTCTTTAACGTACTTTAAATGAGACATTTTGGCTTGAAGCAAAATAAATAATAAGGTGATGTGAAAATCGCGATGTCACGTAAAACGTCACAAAAACCACATTTGCTGCGAAAGTTGGATTGAATAAACGCCGGTTATATGGTCGAGTTGGACATTTAAACTTGCCCGAACACAATCAACAAGAAACGACCGTTGCTAAGCGTTAGGTTTTAAATTTAAAATACACAAACGACTCGCATGATGCCAAGTTCCGGAGTGGAAGGTTAGAGTCAGATGGAGCGGAGAATCGAGCTTTCCGATTGGCGCAGACTGTGAGTCCAGTTCACTTTCATTCCGTCTTCGTTTCATCAATGCTATTTCAGTTGTGTTTCTGTTCAGTGCATTTATCTCGCGGGAACGGTGCTGCCATCGGTACAGTAGTTTATTCAAAATACATAAAGGGAAAAGGAAATAATGTGATGTTTATTATTGTAAAATAATGGAGGAAAACAATAAACTGTTGCAAAAATTAACAAAAGGCTGTCTTTTCTGTTTTTTATTGTAAAATAATGGAGGAAAACAATAAACTGTTGCAAAAATTAACATAAGGCTGTCTTTTCTGTTTTTTTTTTTACATTTTAGTCAGTATCGTATAATAAATGGAAATATTTAAAGTGGGATCAAATGCACGAGTCTTCATGGGATAACCGCCTTGACCACCTTATATTTCCGAATGGTTTCCGAACCGAGATGAGTAGGTGGCAGCACCATCCTTTACGGAGGAATAAAGTTGTGACTCTAAAACACGTGTATAATGATTATTAGAACTGTATTATCCAGAGTTCGACAGTTTCTGAGTCTAAAACACTGTGTGACGAAAAGTAAGTAAGTAATTATATTAAATAAGTAAGTGCATTTGCTATTAGTTATGCTTAATTACTTCTGATTTAAAATCTGAGAAAAAACGGGAAATCCCAGACAAATGTAAATTGCAATGGATCCGTTCGGCGCAGGATCCGGTGGTGGTGCTGTTAGAACTTAGAAGCATGGGGGTCTTAGACGGCATGTCCTGTTCGCTGAGTTGTTTCGATGCGATCGAATTTGTACTCTGTTTTAAATGACACTCACAGCAAGAGCAAAAATGACAGAGTGGATCAGATCCAAACAACCGTTTGAGCGTAAAAATCCGCGTGTTTTAAACAGACTGTCGACTATTTTCAACAGCACACCTTGACGTTTCGGTTCACACCGTAAATACAGGGTGAAGGCGACAAATTCCCTTGTATAAATAATGCTCTGAAAAACTCTGAAAATCTCTGAAAAACTCGGAAATAATCTGAAAACCTCTGACAATTACTCTGAAAATCTTTTAGAAAGTCTGATAGTTTTTCAGAGATTTTCAAAGTTTTTCAAACTTAAATTACAGAGTCCATAACTCTCTGAAAAATTCTGAAACTCTCTGAAAAGCTCAGAAAATCTCTAATAAACTCTGATTATACTACTATACGTCTAATTCGAATTTATCTCAGCTGTTTCAAAATCAGCTCCACCGTGGCAAAATTTGTAAGTTATTGACTGCATCTACCTATTATGAGGGTATACACTTTTGTCTTATTTATTCAAATGTCAAGTGTATGTGTACACATGCGCTTTAAAAGCTATTTAAATATCCAATCAGAAAAAGTAGGCAATACATGCGCAATATTTGCAGCAATCAATTGACTAAATATATTCTAATACATCTCAAATGGAGCATTAGACAATATTTGTGCAAATACTGGACAATGGTATGTTAGAACATATTTTTCTTAAAGGGTAAATGCCTCGTATTAAGTAAAAATGTTTGCCATTTCAGAGTGTAACTTTTTCAGACATTTTCAGAGTAATTGTCTTAGATTATTTTAGATTATTCAGATTATTAGATTCAGATTATTAGATTATTTTAGAGATTTTTAGATTATTTCAGAGTTTTTTAGATTATTTCAGAGTTTTTTTAGATTATTTCAGAGTTTTTCAGAGTATTTATTTTTACAAGGGTTTATCATACTTTTTGCACCGAAAAATTGTATACTCTAAATACACTGTAAAATACATCAAAATAACACTACGAATTTACACCATTGTATTAACCCTTTTCTATGTTCAAAAAAAGTTCCTTATCAAGTACACGCAAAGGACGCGTGTATTGCAGAATGTTTGCACGAAAATATAGGTGTGTCGTTTTCCGACCCACTACCGGTGAAAGGGTTAAAGGTGAAATAGACATGTAAGGGTATTTTGAGTGTAAATCGGGTAGAACGGTGTTTATTGTGGTGTTTACCACAGGTATATTCAGTGTACATTTGGAATAAATCAAACGTGCAATCTTGGTGAAGATTAGTGTAAATTTATCAGTGTAAACACTTTGCTAATTTTGTCGCCAGTACACTGAAAAATCCCTATTTTATACCTCATTTACACTGAAAACAAATTACTCTTCCTATACACCAAAAAATTACGGTGTAAAATCAAACGCTAGGGCATTTTCAGAAATAGTGATTTCTTGTTTCTCGGAGCCTTTCGATTATTTTCGGGGTGGGTCCGCGAACCCAAATTTACATGCGTCGAATGGCATATGGCGCGGAAAATTCGTGAGTCGAACTGATATGAACAAGAATCGAACTGGTCACGAATTTACATGGAAACGAGTCAATATGGCGGCGAATCGATGTAAACTCGAATCGAATCAGCACCATAACGATGTGGACACGAAATTACTTCGGTTTTTCGTGTTTACACCGATATACAAACAAACGCCGTAAAACACCCTAATTCCTTGACACTAGACTTGAAGTTTCACCTGAAGGTGATGTAGTCGGTGCTAAAGTGACGGATTTAGTGTCTTTTTCATTAATTTATTTAGCAGGCCGAATTTAACCTTGCAACGAAATCATTCAGTTCCTTTATTATGGGAAAATGTCATTCTGAAAACAAAAGTTTGTTTCTCGTGATTTTGTTCACTTCGAAAACTTTTAACGATAAGCTATTATAAAAATCATGTATGTACGTTTCATCGTTCTCCTACAATGAGAAAACTGATTGATCTTATCTCAAGAATTAGATCAACTTTTAAACAAAATTAAATAAAAATGCACTAATCTAGTAACTTATGTCTGACGAACCATGTTAAGGTGATGTCGAAAGTCTGCTGCAACGGAGTTGGTGTCTTTTGAATAAAAATATACATAACAAATTATTTTAAAAAAATCGATCATGGCACCATTCCGTACCTTTGGGAGAATGTATTTAAGATTTTAAAGAAAACTTTCGGCGAAGAATTTCGGCGTATTTTGCAAATTACGATTTTTGCCACATCGAAAATTAGTTTACATTATAAAGTTTCAGCGAATTATACACAGATTTCTGGTAGGAATGTGTAAAAAAAAGTGAACAAATGACGTTATGATCGCCAAATTTGTGATTAATTGTTCATTTTTTCATATTTTGAGAAATTTGTAATATCGGTAATAACGCGTTCGGCACGGCCATAAGGTGATGTCAAACGTCTGCTGCTACGGAGTTAGTGTCTTTTTAATTTGTATTATTATGTGCAAAAATGAACAGTTTGAATGAGAACAGTTCGATTCTTTAGTTTTGGGAGAATCTAATTCTTCAAGTTGTAATGCATTTCAATAAGCCAATTTCGTTAAAACTTTCCTGGCGTTTTTGTATCACCTCGAAAACGACGGGAAACTTTTCTCTTTTACTACACTTACAAATATAGTTTTTGTTCTTGAAAAACGTCTAAAAAGAGTGAGAAAATCGAACTGTTCTCTTGACATTGCTTATTTTTGCTTAGTTATTTTTAAATCGCAAAAACTGTAACGTCCGTAACTTTGCGTTTGACTTCCTCTTAAGGTGATGTCGAACACGTGGTGACCGACATTTGCAGTTTCGTAACTATTTCTATAATAAGACCAAATGGACTTCCGAAATTTTATGATTAATTCGTAAAATTTTCTCACTTTCAAAGAATCTTTTAAACATAAATACTCGAACATTAAACAATTTTTGTCGGCACTGTTAGGGAACGCGTTTGTGACTTGGAAAAAATGCATTCCCTCGCTGCATTCACCATTGCTTATAAAAATTGAAATCCCTTCATGCATCACATTCTCCCATAAATGAAGAATATTATGACTCAATTTGGATACTATAATTTATTGTAATGATAACAATAATTAAAAACAACCTAACTCCGTCGCAACAGAACTTCGACATTATCTTAAGGTAATGGAGGTGAAATCCCTAATAGAGTTTTTTTTGTTGATTGCAAAAAATGTGTATATTGCTATATACAAATCTGTTTGATCTTCCGTGTTTTTTTTTCTAGAGATATACAGTACGATGGCAGGCAAGACTGACGGCAATATTGTATGGGTTGACCTGGAGGTATTTATTAAAATATTCAAGATTCTCAAAACATTGTCTCAACGTCGCTAAACGTTTCACAAACGTTGTGCATAATTTATTTGTAATATTTTTTTTAATTATCGAAAGGTTTCTTGAACGTTTGGAAACCCTGGTTTAAAAAGCATAGAGTTTCTGGCTCAAAAATATTGAACCAGAAACAGTACGAAAATGCAACTGAAAATTTCGTATATGGATACGAAAATTTCACATTTGAAATCTTGTTTCCGGACGAAACACACAATTTCTGGTTAAATTATTTGAACCAGAAATTAATTTAACCAGAAACTGTGTGCTCAATCCAGAAATAAGATTCCAAGTGTGAAAATTTCATATCCACTTACGAAATTTTCGGTTGCATTTTCGTACTGTTTCTGGTTCAGTATTTTTGAGCCAGAAACTCTATGCTTTTTAAATCCTGTTATTGCCCGTGGCCCTTCAATTGGGAATTAATGTTGTGCAGCAAGGACGAAATGGTGGCATTTCTAGACGAGTGCAAGGCGTAGCCGAGGGCTAAATACCTCGCACGAGAGGGAAGTGATCATTTCGCGCATGTTACACACTACATTTTTATCATAAGTGCATGAAATAGTCACGATTCCCTAATAAAATGGAAACAAAATGGCCAACTTCGTGTTGGTATGGAAAATTTCCATTTCCATACCAGTGTGCAAGAAAAGCAACTCACCAGTCGGAACCCCGCCCATTTCTGACGTCTTACTGCCCTAACAGCACATACCCTTGAAATCTCTGTAGAATCTTCGTAGATAATTGAAAGACGTAGATTTTCCGGAGATCTCGGAACATTTCCTGGGAGACTCTACGTAGAATCGGGATCTGTGCTGTTCTGGTGATTAGGAAACGTGGCCATTTCTATGCATGATAAAAATATAATTTTATCTAAATTACTGTAAACATAGAATTTCAGACAAAAATCGAGTCTAAAATACTGTAAAAAATATTCTTCCCAGTATTAACTCAACGTCCAAAGTTCAATAAACTTTTGCGCACTTAAAACCACCCAATTATTGACAAAAGGGACTGCATTCATTGGGTCATCTTTGGCCAGTGATTGGGATATTTTGTTCACTGGGTAAGAAGCGAAAAATGTTAAAACCTTTATTTTTTATCTGTACCTGTATTTCTTTCCATCGATAATGTACCTGTATTTCTTTCCATCTGTAATGTACCTGTATTTCTTTCCATCAAAGTACCATACTTCGATCCATAGTTTTCATCCCTCCGAAAATTATCATAAGGAACATAAGGTCTCTCCCTGTCAAGGTACCTATCGGAGAGCCTGCTCTGATAGTTTGTGCCATAAGGTCTCCGCCAATCATTGTAATATTTCGTATCCCCATTAATACACGTGGTATAATCAGGATATCTGGAGTGACCCGGACAAGGGATCATTTTCGTGTCGGACAATTTCCCCAAAAAGGCATCCGTCTCGAAAGGCATCGGGTGCTTCTCGTACGTGTTACCATCGCCTCCTGGAATTGGTCCCAAATGGGGCCGACTGTACCCTAACAGAACAGAGATACAAAATTGACATCTCAGTTAAAAATTTCATCAGAAACCATTAGATACATACAGAAACACTGACAAACACCGCCTAGAAACCATTAGGACTACAGTTTAATGCCAATAAAATATTTGTACCCAGACAACACGGTGACTCGCAGTGACATCACGGCGATTTCACATCCGATACGCATGGAAACCGCATGTGAGTCACATGCGTATCACATGTGAACTACAATGTCCGCCTCAGTGTGTACGGAATTCGAGTCAGAAAGGTGTTGCCCTGGTGGTGCTACAGTGGCATTGCAGTGGCATCACAGTGGCATCGTAGTGGAGTCATAGTGATATCGCAGTGGCGTCACGATGGCGTCGCAGTGACATCACAGTGGCATCACAGTGGTATCACAATGGTTTCGCAGTAGTAAGCTTTAACTGTCCTTTTTTTATTGTACGGTGTATAAAAAATGGGTTCGGCACTCCATAAAATACGTTTTGCTGTATAAGTCAGATTTGATGTGTAATTAATATAGTTCAAGGTGTCGGGAGGGGGGAAGGGGGAAGACAGAGTTCGGACCGGCAGAGTGTTCACTAGTCCGTCTGCAACGGATAATCAGGAGTTTGGTTTGGTTTGGTTTGGGGATCAGTGGCATCAGTGGTCTTCGCAAAGTGTTTTCGACTAGTGTTTACATTATGCTTGCTGATAACAGCGTCCGATTCCGAAACTCTCAATTAATAAATTGTACGGGCACTCATAAACTCAATTCAATTGAGCGGATGCGTTCTTTTAGCGAATTTTGTAGTTATTCTTCAGAGCAATATATTTAATTAATCAGGTTTCATCAGACTTTCATTAACGATTTCCTTTCCTCGCGACATTTAAAGATAGCAATACGCTTAAATCACAACCAAAAATCAGTTTTCAATACTTTGAGATTATTTTGAGATTATTTCACTTGTTTCACATGCTAACCAGATTCTAAGTCGTAGTTGACACTTCCTACCACATTTAAGCGGATTGTTTATCCATAACAAAGCCGTTTAAGGTCCTTCGATGCCGAATTTAATCTCAAACAGAAAATTTTGGAACCAAGATTGCGGAGCGAAAACCAATTGCCGCAAGGCAAAATGAAGTCACGCTGACGGCTGACAGCATTGCCGCATTATTAGCAAATACAAAAAAAAACGAGGTATAGCTAATTTTACCAAAATCTATTTAGAAGGACGATTAAAAAATTTAAACGAGTATTACGACAAGGCTGTCAGTCATCGCGCGAAAATTTTGGCGGGAACCACGGCAGAAGTGCGGCTTCAATCCCAGTATTTCAAAGACAACGTTTTTGAAAAATTGCGGGAACAATTCTGAGTAGTCATCTTGATGTTGTAATAGCCAATACGGCATCCATGTCGCACCATTCCAGTATTTTGGAATCTCGTATCGAATACAGAGGAGATAACCTCGCAAACATGGTTAGGCTTCCCAAATTAGATCTCCCTAGCTTTTACGGGAACATTCAGCAATGGCCACAGTTTAGTGACATGTTCCATGCAGTCATCCACAATAACCATCTCATGGAGGATGTTCAAAAAGTGCAATATCTTTCGTCCTGTCTTCAAGCAGAACACAAAATTCTTATCTCTTCTCTCGCTATAATGAACGCAAATTATAAAGTAGCAAGCGATTTGTTGGACAGTCGTTATAACAACAAGCTTATTTTGCTTAATGCCTTGTTAACTAACCTCACTTCGCTTTCAGTAACTAGACCCGAGAGTGTGACCGAACTAAAAACTCTACGTAATATCTACACTATTACGTCAGAGTCGATTAAAACCGTTTATTAAGGTGATGTTACGCTTATCCGATTCCTACATTATCGGCATTCAGTGCATTTCTTGCAATTTAATTAAATATCT
>JABFPB010007428.1:0-11014 GCA_022817645.1 Ceratoteleas bidentatus | reverse complement strand
AAACTTTCGGCTGAAAATTATTTGAAGCCGAAACACTCCGAAAAATCGGAGCCGAAAGTCTACGATATGGTAAGCTCTTTCGGTTTCAATGGTCTTGAAGTAAACTTTCGGCTGAAAAATATTTGAAGCCGAAATACTCCGAAAAATCGGAGCCGAAAGTCTACGAAATGGTATATACCGTTTTCATAAAGCTACGAAAACTATGACCCGTGAAACCGGTGTGGAAGGGGGGGGGTATGTAATATAGCTCCAGCTAATCGATAATTGTATATGACAAGTTCATTGTTTATAACAACTTAATCGTTTATAACATATATATTGTTTATAACAAAGCCGTTTAAAGCCGTTTGTAGAACGGCTTTAAACATTTTAAAATCGTTTGAATACCTAGAAAGCGAATGATGAACCACGTCCTTATTTGAAGTGACTCCGCCCATAGCGCTCGGTGGCCGCGTGGGTCAAGTGAGTGCGACGTCGGCGGAACCGAAGGTCGGATGGTTCGATTCTCTGCGAGGGGAATTTTTTTTCAGGAATCTTCTTCGCCTATTTTGTACAAACGTTTTTTTTAATGAAAAAAGGTGGGTACTTATTTTTTAGACTTGTCAAATTGTTCGATTATTCCAATATTCGAATATTCGCTTTTAGGGGCAGACGGGACAAGCGCTGCCAGCGAGCATCATAACGTTCTCATGTTTGTACGGGTAACGATTCAAAAAATAACAAAAAATCAAAAAATTCTGGAAATATTCCCAAAAAATCC
This sequence comes from Ceratoteleas bidentatus, assembly GCA_022817645.1. Classification (NCBI taxonomy): domain Eukaryota; kingdom Metazoa; phylum Arthropoda; class Insecta; order Hymenoptera; family Scelionidae; genus Ceratoteleas; species Ceratoteleas bidentatus. Next base: position 10,254 of record JABFPB010007428.1, on the reverse strand, counting down.
AAAAATTCTGACAAAATTTATAAAAATTAAAAAATTCTCAAAAAATTCCCTAAAATTCTCAAAAAATTCAAACAATTCTTAAAAATCCTTTAAAAATTCTTAATTCCCAAAAATTCTGAAAAAATTTTTTTTAATTCCAAAAATTTGAAAAATTTATAAAAATAAAAAAAATCCTAAAAATTCTCAAAACATAAAAAATACTAAAAATGCTAAATATATTCAAAAAATTCGAATAAAATTCCAAAAAATTCCAAAAATTCTCAACAAATTGAAAAATGACAAAGAAAATTACGAGGCTATCTTCACTGCAAAGTAAACTTTTGAATAACTAGTTTTCGCCCTACATGTGGGCCGACTTTAATAATGTAATAATTTATAAATAGATAAATAATATATATAATTACGTTCAATTAAACAGCTGTTGAAATAAACTGTTGGTATCATTTATATATTGTCACAGATGTTTAAGTGTACATGCTACTTGAAACTGTGATTTCATTAATATCTTTTATTTTATTTCATTTATAGAAACATTAAATTTTACTAGATTATTTGAAACAACTTATGAATACTAAGATGAACTTACGCCTGAATAACATTTTTACAATAGTCTTTTTGATATTTCAGATGTAATTTTCAAAAAATATTACATTTCCCCAAGCGCAGTTTAAAACATCCACGTATATATCCAATTTTATAATTGTTTAAATATAAGGGAGTGAAATGATTTAATCATGTAATAGAATATATTTTATTTATTTATGATATAATCAATAATATTGTTATCAACTGACAAATATTTAACGGTTAAGATCAATGGAGCTCTGTATCGTAGAAATAACAGTTTGTACAGATCAAGAATGGGAAACGGTCTAAAAAATATCGGAGAGGTTTCGACGGACTTGCATTGTAGGTAAATATATTATATATTATTTATCATCCGTCTCCGACGCAGATTCTAGAAGCGAATCGTCGAAGTCCTCCTCGAAGATCTCGTTGGTTAGAGGCATGCTCTGGGATATATTATCTGTAAGTAAAATAATGTCAAATCGAAGTATTGTATAAATAAAATTAGTTACTTCACCTATTGTCTTATATTCTCCGGTACAACCAACCAACAATATCCTTATTTAATGGCAACCAAGCATCGCTCGAAAAGAGCATTAGATGCCTACCATGGCCCAAAATAGTTATAAATCGTTGACAAAAATGTAAATCGAAATTTTTTCATACTTTGGTTTGCGTTGGTAGATGGTCCCACTGTTTTATTAAAATACTCTATTGGCATGTATTTCACAGATTGTTTACTGCTGAATTTTTTGCATAACTGAAACTTTTGAGAATTTAACTTACCAGAATATGTTTCAGTTTTACCTTTTTCAGTCTCCGATTGAGGTTGTTCGCTGTTCGGTGGATTTGCTTTTCGCTTCGCAGGCGCTGATTTCTTCTTGGAGTTCAAATCAGAACACAGTCCTCCGATAAAGTCGGGAACTCTTGCAACGAACCGTTGTTTATTCTCGTCGGTCCATGAGTTAAATCTCTGCTTCGACATCAAATATTTTGCAAAATCTGTAATAATATATGTCATCGTTCTTATTGTACTATAATTTGTTTTTGAAATACAAAAATGCATCCTTGTCATTATATTGGCTTTGTAAGGAGGATAGATGTCCTCTTTACAAAAATGAGGATGGAAAAAGGCGGGTATTTTCCACAGCCGCTCAGATGACAGGTTCTTCCAGGCAACATCGTGTAATTGCACTGTCAACAGTATTAACACTTTACCGGTGCAAGCTTCCCCTACCACTTCCAACACAAACACAATTTAGTGAGACACTGTTATGTCAAGATAAAAAGAAACGAGACAGAGATACACACATTCAAATGTTACACGGATAACGATTGGTGCTGTTGCACCGGTAAAGTGTTAATTGAATTGCTATTTTGCTACAGGTTCAGAAACGTTAATTTGGAGGCTTAGAGCACAAAAATAAGTATTAAAAGTCGATTTTTGTTCTGGTTTTATTATTAAGATGGAAAACTCCTTTTTATAATGGTGACTGTAAAGGGCAAGGGAGATCCATGAGTTAACAAGTCAATTATACTATGGAATTACGTCTTTCAAACAATTTCAGTCATATATAAAACATTTGACAATTATTGTTATTGATACTGAAAAAACATACCACTCAATGCATTCATCTTCTTGGGGTCCAGTTTTAGTTTGGGAATTATCTTTCCATTTTCATCTTTTGTTCGAGAAAAGCCCGTTGGGGTACTCTCTTTCAACACCTTGGTTCCATATAGTATCTTCGCCAGTTCTCGAATGGAACTTCCTGCAGTATTCTTGCATTCCACATTTTCAAAGTCTTCAGCTGAAATATAAAAGGAACGGCCAACGTGTATCTGAAAAAAATAATTGAAAACATAAAACATGACTAAATATTTTTGATATCGACAGATATCATTAACAATGAGTGACTGCGTGTCATAATAGTAAATTAGCTAAAATTCTTATCAAAAGTGTAAACTAAGTTGATCGAAAATATACCGATAAATGTGAAATTGACGAACTATATAATTCATTTTAATTTATTCTGTATTATCTGATAATAAATGTAATTTGCTCTTTGATGATCAATAATTTGCTCTTATGATGATAATAAACAAATATTTGCTCTTCTGATTACCTCTACAATAGATGAGAGATAATCATAAGGTAATCATATCAGCATAAGGTAATCATTTTTTTGTAATCATATCAACATATCATATAATTTTATCAAAAATACTTTTATCAAAAATACTCTTATCAATAACAATTTATCAACAATAATTTTTTCACCGATTTCAATTGATAAAATCAAAATAAAACATTACTTTTTGCGAAATCGGATCCTTGTACCCAACTGCTGGGAAGCGGCCATCCGGATCAGCAGTTTGGGGATCTCGTTGCTTCATAGCACGCACATCATCTATAACAAATTAAAGATATGTTAAAATAAGTATACTCGACGGTCTCACTATTTGACACGCTCCTACTATTTGACTTGTTTCTCTCTGACATTTTCACATGGTTAACAAAAGTTCCTCTAAACTGCCAATCACATTCACGTTCATTTCGCGGTACATGCAAACATGTAAAAAATTAAGAAAAGCACTTATCGCTGAAAAACGGAATGACGGTAACTAACCTCCATCGACCAAACAGAACAAAGATGCACGAGCAGTAAGTTTCGTCCAAACGTGAGAGCGTTTCCGATCCTCACTTGTCAAATAGTGAGAGCCTCAAGTGTATCGTTGGAAGTTTAGTTGAAGGAATTTATATTGGGATTTTTAATATCGAGCTAGTTATAAAGAAGCTTAAGCAGTCATATTGACACAAACAATTAGTTAAAACATGTAGTAGAACATTTTTACGAGTACTCGTACAGCAATTCTTTGCGAAACAACTTTGATGCTTTGTTAAATGTATTTTTTAAATGTTTTTATTGTTTAATTTTAATTTTAATTTTAATTTTAATTTTTTAATTTTTATTACTTTAATCATACATTTTTTTATACAGTTTTTACTACTCAGTACTAAACTTGATTAAAGTTTATATAGATAAATTCATATATCAAATAATTATTATTACAAATAATAATAAATAATATTATTTGCATAATATAAATAATTTACCTTTGATGATGTTCAGCTCTGCAAGTACGTCTTTTTGTAGCATAATATTAGCTTTTGTTGCTTCGCAAAGCATTTGTTGCTTATCCGCACTCATTTGTACTTCTCTTTTCAACTGACGTTTCAGTGTTTCGTTTTCTTGTTTTAATAAAAATACTTCTTGTTGCTGCAACTCATTTTGTTTTTGGGCGACTTTCAATTTGGTCTGAAGCGTAGACTTCAATGCCGCACACTTAATACAAAAAAATACTAAATTATACTAAATATACTAAATAATTATAAATGATGAAAAATACCAATTTTTGCTAACTGCATTTAGACGTTGTCCAAACCAAAAATTGTATATTATATATTATTTGATTATATCTGTTGGTAAAAGAAACAACCAGTTAACTCCATTTTTCAATAACTCGAGAAAACATCTGTGTACCGTAAACCTTATCATTTCCGGTTATTTAAAATAGTTGTTTTTTTAGATATTATGAACATTTACATTCCGTATCTATGAGATATTAATGTACAAAATGATTGTAGACCAAAAACTACTACAAAATGTGCTGAAAAAGGTAGTTTTTAAACTGGAGTTGTCTGGTTTTTCCTTTGAACCACAGATATATTGCACTCTTTTTGTTATCACAAATCCGCAATTTTGTTTTCATTACACTGAAACCTTCACGTAATAGTGAACTTTGTGAGGTTTGAGTATATACCGGTAGCTACAATAAGTCCTCACTTAGCATTTTATGTTTTAAGTCACATCGGGAGATTTGAATAAGGACATTGTAGAATGAAAATCTATGCAATGGTTTTTGAATATTCTATCAATATTCAGCGTTGTAGAATTATAACTAAGTAAAAATATTTATGTATCTCACCATCTTGCATCTCTTTGGCGGCACGTTTTCAATATCTTTTACGCTCGTTGGTTTCCGCCTTCTTGAATCACGCTCGGTTTGCAGTTGTTGTTCTGTGTCAGAGAAGTCATATTCATCCTGAAAGTAAATATTAATATGAGAAAATTTAATCAAAATGTATGAAAACTCAACTTCTATGAAACAATTTCTAGTAACAATTATACTTTGTCTTTGTGAGCGATTTTTGGAGTATCTTCGTCGGTAAGTGACTTGTTAAAATCATCAGACTTCTGCTCTTCATACTCTGCATAACTGCGGTCTGATTCAGCACCAGCTGCTTCAGTGCTGACTGCTTCAGCGTTAACTGTCTCAGCGCTCACAGTTTTAGCGCTACATACATCAGCGTTAACTGTTTCATCCCTCACAGATTCAACAGCACCTGCACAAGCGCCAACTGCCTCAGCGCTCGCATCTTTAGCGTTACCTGCATAAGCGGTAACTGTTTCAACGGTCACACCCTTAGCGCTACTTGCATCTGCGCTAACAATAACAGCGCTACCTGCATCAGCACTAACTGTTTCAGCGCTCTCTGCATGACCGCTAATGCTAACTAACGACATTGATTTGGCATCCCTGCCCGATGGAGAAAGACCTAACTCTATAGGAGCTTCGTCGTTATAAACTTCCATACAAGTCCCAGCAATCGAATCTATGTTGTTATCGTTGATCAACAATTTGGTTTTCTTTAAGAAATACAAATACGCTATATTTGAAATGTTCTTATCCATTAAATAAAAAAAAAATTATATTATAATTTAATATTCCCATACTTGTAAATTCTTTAGTGCTTTAGACATATTAGACACTTCCCCGCCAAAATATAATATTTTAAACCATGTATTTATGAACCAAAATTATTGCTCATTATGTAAGAGCAAATACACCCACCTCTGTACGTAAATCCGATATTTTTTTCTTCATCCAGGATGGAAGTTCGGGGCGTTTGGGTGTACAATCGCCTATCCTTGTATCTTTCTATAAAAAAAAGAACTTACTTTGAATAACTTGTCTTAAAATTAATTTAACTTAAGAGTTTAATGATGAAAACATAATTTCAAGAAAAAGCAGCAGTCAGCAATCAAAAATACTGCTGCATTGAAGTAATTCTTCAAGGCTGGAGCCTTGGAGGAAGTGTTATTTGTTTTTCATTATTTTATAGTAATAACTAGAAACTTCTAAACATAAACCACCAATTCTATAACACTTGGAGATTAAATGTAATGGAAAATATTTTAATTGTAATGAATATTGTAGTGTTAAAAACCGCATGCATTTTGCAGTTTTTGTCCATATTGGAGAAAAATGCATACGGTTCAATCAACAATTTGCAATTATGTCTTGCATTAAATAGAATGTCCCATTTGTCACAAAATCCGAAGGTTATGTTTATAAGTCTTCCGTTATTACCTGAAAACGATAAATTGAAAAAACTCGAACTTTGGTACATTTTGCTTGAAAAATAACTTTCAGTACCTTGGATTATGCAAATTAAAATAAAATACCTGCGGTCTATCTAAATCGCTGGCAGAATCACACTTAGATAAAGGTGGAAAGGTCGCTCGCTGTCTCTTTGACAATAATACATTCAAATCTTCTTCAGATTCTGCAAACAAAATGATCGGGTAATGCAATTGATAGTTGGGTTACAAAAATTAGATGAAGTTGTATGGTTTTTTGTTTTAAGTTTTTCATTTTAATAAACGTACGTGCATGTAAACCTATAATTCCTACAGGGTTTTTCCATTTTTCCAATTTATATGGAACTTCTTCGATTTAACTGCAGTCAAGTCAAAAGATTGAATTTTGTCTGAAGTGACAACTGCATATTCGTTTAGTTCAGGAATCTTAACTTGGCAATACCATATCCCCTTATTTTTCCCTGAATTTCTCGACATTTTCTATGTAATATAGATTGCTCCAATGTCATCTAGTAGAGTGATCTGCGTTATCTGAAAGTGTCATTAGGTTAAACATTACGACTGATCATATCAAGTTACAGAATGTTCATCTTCTTATATCACATCCTAATACACAGTTTAATTATTGATCTATATTTATTGAACCATTTTTCATTTATTTCTCAAAAACAACCTTCAATTCGTCCATTCAAAAACTGGAAATTTAACGCAAAAAACTGAAGCATTTTGAGAAAGAAAATCTTAATGATTTGGAAAATATTATTGTGTAATATTACTTTATTTTACCACAAAAATGTTTGACAATAGTTTTTCAAAAAACGCGATAAGTTATTCCAAAAACTAATGCCAAAAAGATATTTTTTATACAATAAGGTTATAATACACAGTTTAATTATTAATTTACATTTATAGAACCCTTCATGTATTTATCAAAAACAACCTTCAATTTGTCCATTCAAAAATTGGAAATTTAACACAAAAAACAAACTGAAGCATTTTGAGAAAGATATTCTTAATGATTTGGAAAATATTATTGTGTGATATAACCTTATAAAAAAAAAATTTTTTAGCAATAGTTTTTGAAAAAACGCGATAAGTTATTCCATAAACGGATGCCAGAAAGATATTTTTTATGTAATAAGGTTATAATACACAATTTAATTATTAATTTATATGTATTGAATCCTTCATTTATTTATCAAAAACCAACCTTAAATTTGTCCCTTCAAAAATTGGAAATTTAACACAAAAAACAAACTGAAGTATTTTGAGATAGATAATCTCAATGATTTGGAAAATATTATTGTGTGATATAACCTTATTGTAACAAAAAAAAATGTTGGCAATAGTTTTTGAAAAAACGCGATAAGTTATTCCAAAAACTAATGCCAACAAGATATTTTTTATGAAATAAGGTTAAACATCATTGTACTTTTTTACACAATTTAATTCTTGTTACTCTGATGATTTCAAAATTTCACAATAAAAATATTCTCCAGAACATTCTGATTTTCTTAGCAATTTTTCAAATATATTTGATAGATTTTACGTAAATCAGATTTAAGCTAACTTCCAGTTCAATTGTTAATAAAATGATAGATTTGAAATAAACTAATTCATAAATACCCTGTAAGCACGTAGTATTTCCAAATTTTTCGACACGGAGCCTACGTTCTGCCAGTAACGCGAATTTATAAAAGTGATTCTTTTGTTGCCAACTCTCACCCTTTGCCGCGCAGGTCGCGACATGAAGTTGGCGCGTTGGGTATGTACAAGTATCTCGCCTCAAAAATCAAAACAAGCTTAACCTTCACAGCTGGGAGCGTTTTGTTTTAAAATTCACACTGCGGCTAAGTACGAAACCGACGAGACCGCCATATCACGAAGCCGGGTGGTTTTTTTGTGGCAGAAAAGCACCCCGAGACCGTTTTAGAACCGGAACCCTGACGCTGATTGACGTCGCAACTGCTGTGACCAGTTATCAGGTAAAGTGAATATATTTTCTTTATGTTTGCTTTCAGTTTGTTTGAAAATTTTTGTATTTTCAAGTTTTGTAAATGGACAATTCAGAATGTTCAAATGATTCAATTTCAGAGTGTTCAAATGTAAAAATCGATTGCACCATATAAAAATATACCAAAATACTGACTTTTAAAAACACCATAGGTGAATTTTGAACTAAAATAGGGATTAAGTAATTTTAATGATATTTTGAGGATATAGGCCTTTGACGAGATATTTCAAAGTAAGGACCAAATGGGGGGCAGGGGAGTTTAATTAGGGGGGCAAGTACCCCAAAATGGAATACAAATATTTTACACACGGAAACTTCCCGTTACGTGAAAAAGAATAATTTTTTCCGGTATTGTTTTTTAACAAATTTATATTTTTATTTGCTTAGGAAGAAATAGATTTTGAAAATACTGTCAAAACTAACATTTTGCGATTATGTAGAAAAAAATGTAAACGATGCGAAGTATTGTTATAGAATGTACAATCGCATTTTACTACAAATGTAGCCCAAGCCGAAGGCTCGGGTTACAACATGAACCTTTCTCCCTCGTTATGTAATGTACTATTACTTACTACAACAATTCTGTTATAGCAAGTACAATTTTTTTAACAAAATATTTATTTTTTTATATTTATCTGGTAAGACGTGGGAGCTGGGAAAATAAATGTCATCAAATTTACAGCGAGTGTATACATTAGGGTGTTTCGAAAAAAATCGAATCAGTTGGATAAGCGATAAAATCAAAGATTTTGATATAACACAGACCGATACGAGTCCATTCGGTCAAAAAAGTAGATTTTATTGTCATAAAATCAGGGCGATAATTTGTTCTGACACATATATATAATGCAAAATTAACATGCGATCTATGTTTTTCAGTCACGCCAAATTAGGTAGTACATCCATAAAAAAACCCTTCAAATACATAAAAAAAAAGTTTGAAAGAAATGCTAACTCGCCTAGACCTAGCACCGACCCTTAATTTGCGTGTTTTTGTTGTATCATATTCATATATCCACAAAATATTGCAGAGTACGACTTGACTGGATACCTTTAAGAAAGTTTCTGGGGCGATAATCTGAAACAGGGTTAAAATGGTGTGTTTGAGAGCTCGGTGTACCCTCTAAAAATTTGTTTATTGCAAATGGACTTACATCGGTTTATTTTAGACCTAATTATTTAATTTTAGCGCTAAGTCAGCTGATTCGATTTTCTTTCAAAGCACCCTAGTATACACGAAATAAATTTATGTGAACATTTGTAGTAATATTTTATTGTAGATACCAACATTCCATACTAAAACTCCATCTACATTCCACTTCCTTTTCCCCTCCATTCTCCTTCCATTTCAATTTTCTTCATTTCACATTCATTCCACAATCATTCCACTTTCATTCCACTTTCAATCCTCTTGATTTCCCCTTCATTTCATTTTCTGCCCCCCTCCCAGCAAACTGAAACCATTAGAGACCATTAAACAAGTTGGTAATTCTATACGGTTTCTTAAATCTTTCCATCAAAGTTGAAGTCATGTTTAATGATCAAACATAATATTCCCAGATTAATCGGTTACAATCGATATAACATGCTGCTATTGTATCGTTCAAACATTTCAAATGTATTTTATCGTTATCCATCATCATTACCATTGACAATGGAAGCCTCACGTGATGATAACACGGACCATACCGATTCATGCACGGCGAACAGGACGATGTCACATATTGACGATACCGAAACTCCGACCACTTCAACGAGTACTACTGTACATCGGTCTACGGAGTGGAGACGTGTTAAAAAGAGACGAAGTATGTACACTTACTACAAATTCAGAATTCAGTAAAACTTCTCTTTCAATTTGTGTTAGACTTGTACAATTTTAAACTGTTTTATCAAGAGACAGTAGTGTCACTGGCCAAATACATGAAAACACAAGAAGACATTAAGTCTCTTATCCCGAGATAATCTAGTGTCCCCTGATAGCCAGTGTATAAACGATTTACATAAAATGTAAGTAAATGCAACTCCGCCATTTGAATTAAAATTTACATAAATCGTATACATAATATTTACATAATATTTACATAATTTGTATATGACTAAAAAAGGTATATAATATGTATACCTTGAAAAAACATAGTAAAAGTTTATGACTGCATTTGGTTTTCGAACTTAGAAATTTTTATGTACATTGTAATCTCATTTAGATAAATTAGGTAAATTAATGGC
>JABFPB010007427.1:0-11024 GCA_022817645.1 Ceratoteleas bidentatus | reverse complement strand
GAAAGCAAATTTGTGGTTACGTGTCGATTCATTAGGCTATAACTTAGGGATTATCGGGTCAGATCTCGAAAAAAATTGTTTTTCGAAAAACTGTGCAAATTTGAAAAAACCTGACAACCTGTTTTTTTTTCAAATGTGCATAATTTTTCAAATGTGCTCGACTGAACTTAAAGTATAACGTTTGAACGAGCTCTGGAAGTATAACGAGTTTGGCCAAGTCGTTATGCTTTCAGACTTCTGCGTCAAAGAACACGGGATCAAGTCCCCGTAATGGAAAGGAAGTTTTTCAGCTGATTGGTTGAACATTTTCTTTCTATGTGTGACCGCGAATTATTAAAATAATTTTTTTATTTTGTTAAGTATTAAAGTAATGTTATAAAAATATTGTCTTGCCAGCTTAATGCCAGCCTGTTGCCAGCTTATTGCCACACTGAAAAAAATGAATGTCGGCTCAGTTAGACGTTTGGTTAAATGAACCAGAATTCTAGTTAGATCAACTGATATATTGTTGATCCAACCAGAGCTCTAACTGAGCCGCTATACTTTTTAAACCTTTTTTCCGTGCAGACTACAATTACGGCAATCGGCTGGCAAAAGGATGGCAAAAGGCTGGAAAGAGTATGGCTCGCGATCATGATCCAGTCTACGCGCCATACTTATGCCAGCCAACTTTTTCCACGAGGGTAATTATCTCCTACGAGTTAAGTTTCACCTTAATCTTCCTTTCCCTCCGACCACATTTTTGGAGAAATGACTTCTTTCAATACCAAGAGACCCTCTCGCGGTGTAATTACGAGCGCTCACTTGCACATTTTGGGGATTGGGCGTCGAAGTTGCGCCGCGAAGAAAGAAGCCCCCGACGATTTCCGTGGCAACAGGGTACGTCGGCAATGCGGCGCATGCATTAATTGCAAGCGGGGATAATTATTCTGACGTCGCTGCGTGCGTTGCACGCAACCGCAGCCACGGACCACGCCCGGAACCGAGAAACTTTCGATTCAATTATCTTCCCTTGTTCACGCATGCACAGCGGAGGGAGATCGTCGCAGACACGCTTGTGTCTACGAAAAAAAGAGTTTCCAGTAGTGAATTCCTGTCGAATTTGCGCGGGGCCCGGCCAAATGAAGACCGCAACGAAAATGCCGCGACTATTCGTCCGCATTAATCCACGTGCAATTATTTTCCATTAGGCTAGTTTCCGCTCGTAATTAACATGTTTGCAACAATGTTGCGCGCAATCCCGTCGAATTCATAATATTATGCTAATTTAATTGTTGATAATCCGGCGCACAGAAAATTCGTAAAGTGGTCTCTGTTTTGTTAAATACAGAGCAAGAATTTTTGCGCGCCAACTTTTCGGAAAAAGTTCAAGAAGCAGTAGAAATGATAAAAAATTTGCGACGCACAGTGGTCCGAAATGGTAGTACGTGCTCAAAGGTCAAATTTTGAAATTAATCTAATTATATTGTTATGCATCTTTACATATTTAGTAACGTCCAAAGATGTAATATTGACATGTAACACGTAACTTACGATATAAAGTATGGTCTTATAGTGTCCGGAAGTTAGCGTAATGCAAAACGGTTGATTATATTCACTCTTAGAAATTATGTTTTCGTTCCCCATTACAAATAAAAAAAAATTTGTCTAACCTCGTTACCATCTTCTAAATGAGACAATTGTTAAGAATATTACATAATTTCGGTTGCTACGTTGATAACATAACATTGCATATATAAGTCTCTTTGCATAAAGTTACTTGGCGGTCTATTGCAACTAACTTCTACAGAAAGTGGACATTAAACAATAATCACACACATCACTATACTGGGAACGTGTTAATTTATTAATTCCAATGCAAATTATAATTATATACGGAAAAATGTGTATACTTCGGAAATATCTAAAGCAGTATATCTGTTATTCACTGTAAAAAAGATTGCGTGAAATTACACAATATGTTGTATTATATTTTTAACATTCCATATGTAAAATTACACATTCCTTGCGTAATATCACCGTGCCGCGTATGGAGTAAACATAACCATAATTTTGCTTTGATTATTACAGACGAGTGCAGAATTATTGTTGGATAAAATCCGTCGTTTTACAAACATTGTTTTATCATATTTTAGTGAAACACTTCCCTAATTTTCAAAGATAACACTGACAAGCTATAGTCACCCAATAACTTGATTACACTTCTGTGTCCAAAATTACACATCGAAATGTAAAATTCCACAACATGTTGTGTGCAACCAGATTACACAACATGTTGTATAATATCGCAGGTTGAAATTTCCGACGTTTAACTGACTATACCATTGGAACGACGTCTGAACGACTTTGAGAATCGATGTCTTTCAAACAATGACGGATCGACATCGTTCCAACGTCGATCCTGATTTCAATTTCTACCTGGGATCACGCAACCATTTTTACAGTGTACATGATGAGAATGTAGAAATTAGAAACATTACTACATAACTAATACTACGTAAACATTCCAGTAGTTGTCCATTAAAATGAAATTCAGTAATGTACATTATGTAAAAATGCATACAAATTCTTTTATGGAAACAATTCAGGAATACTAAATATTCTAATACTTGTATATTACTTTAAAGTTACGTAATTGAAATAAATTTCCAGTTTTTACATTAAATTTCCGTAACATTTTTAACAGTGTACCAGACGTTAAATATAACTGAATATCGGAATCAGCGCTGGATAAACAGCTTGTTAATAAACGGGTAAACTACAAAAATCAAAAATCGTGAATTGTGTTTCAAGATATGTTATTTGTCAAAGATATGTTATTACGACTATTAAACGGAATGCAATTTGATTTTTTTTCAATGTTTAAAGCAGCAACGATATGCTGGTAACATATATAATAACCAGTACATTATATAATAATATGTTGTTGAGATTAGTAAATTTTGATTATTTTGTATGTTGGCATTTATTATAATAAGAAGAAAAGATTAAGGCACTGGTTCAGATATTATTATATATCTAGCGTATGATAATCACGACACCACGATAGAACAAGATGTGGTTGGTACCGAGCTGTGCCCCAATTGATAATTAACTTATTATCAGTGTCCGAATCGCGCTCAAAAATTTGTTGTCCAAATTAATGTTCTATCAGGGCATTAACAATTGGGTCCCATATATTTGTCTCATTTAGAATATGGTAACGAGGTTAGACAATTGTTTATATAGTATATTTGTAAAAAAAATTTTTATGTTTAATGAGGAATATAATAACGTACTTGAGCCCATATTTTATATCAGAACCTTTTATATGCACCTGAAAAAAAATGTACTTAGACCCATCTTTTATATCAGAACATTATGACTCGGAATACATTAGAACGTGTTAAATATAATACATGAATATATTATCGCTTTTCGAAATATCGAAGATTTTTCAGCGCTGAACGTTTCGTCGAAATGTTTATTTCCTCGCCGCGAAACGATCAGCGTTCGATGAAACGTCGGCCGTCGAATGCGACCATCTAAAACCGTCATTAGACAAAACAATAATCCGACACGCACGGCGACTTATGACGCCTGCTTCGCGCATAAAACAAACAGTAACCTCCCTCGTATTAACTACGGAGTCAGTGAACTGCAACTTTAAAATTAAGGGGACATAAATTCGGGAGAACCGCGACTCGCCTCGTCAAAGCAAACGAAACGGCGCAATTCTGTCGAATTACAGTGGAGTTTCTTATTAATTATAAACATCCGAAACAACGTCGCGGCTTGATTGCCGCGGCGCGTAATTTACGACGAAATAAACGTATGAATTACTCAGCGGACGAGCCGGCCTAAAATTTATTTCGGAAAGCGCCGTAAAGCGCGATTTCGTCGCGCCCATCGGTGACAGCGCGCGCGTGCTTTTACGGTCGAATTATTACGGCGCGGTGCCGTCGTCGTTAAAACCGGCGTTTTACATTCGACACTTCGTCACGGGACGACGCCGCCGGCCGATTTACGGCCGCATTCAACTGGCCAGACAATGACGCCGGCGCTTTACGAGCCTGAGGGCCGGCATCGAAATTTCATGTCTTCAAAATTTCGTTAATAACCGCGTCGATAAATTTGCCTTACGCTCAGCGACGTTCGCGAGTACGCGCACACCGACGACGATAACTAAATAATTCGGAAGCCCGGGCTCGATAATGCTCCGCGAAACCCTTTAGACGGAGGAGTCGCGTTTCTTCGTTTTTAACCGGGATTTCGGTTCCGATCGGCTTGCCGTTTCAATGATTTAACTGTTCGAATATGTTAACAAGGAGAAATTGTTTTGAGATGAAAACTTTTTTTAAATGATAGGACAAACGTGTTTTGAAAGCTAAATTGAAGGTTGTTTGAAGTTATTTTATTTTAGGTATGGGCTTTTGGTTTACTCGTGCGAAGACGTGAGTACAGCAGTGCCATTTACCTATGTGGAAATTAACATCAACCCAACATTGGCCGTTACTCCAAAAAACCATTGTCCCAAGACTGACAGCCGGTCGATCGTTTTTAAATGAAAAAGAAACATATTATAATGTTCACTGAAATTACAGTTTAAAATTCACCTGCATTTTATAATTTGTCGAAATAAACATCTCTAAGCATGAGCCAATACAGGGCCAAGCTTGTGCCGACGGTCGATTTTATTTGACGATGCAAATTGTTATTGTTGGACGAATGTTGGACCGATTGCTTATGAATCTTGGGCCAAAGTACACCCGCGTTTCATTCTGAAAGCCTTGGGCCAGTACTAGGCCAATAGTAAAGGTTGGCAAACCGCAGATATTTCTCTGTGGGTAATTTATGTAATTTGAACAACGCTTTCTGGACATAGCTATATATTTGTAAGGAACAAATGCCGAGAAGAAAAAGTTTTTGCATCGAATGAATATGTATTGTACTTCCGCAGATTAGTGTGGAGTAACTTTCATACAATCGTAGGATCTTAAATTATTCATAAATGGCAAGACTTGCATGATTTTCGCCTGTATTTTTCATACTTTCTTGAATAAGCCATTAAGTTTCATATTTTATGTTGAAGGTATTAAGACCAATTTACTTTTTGACTAAAATAATCTGAGCGTTCTACTTTTTATACTTCTTATTTCACTTTTTTCATAATTATTTATTCATTCTCATTCTAATCGTACATCACATATATTGTATTAATTTAGAAAAAACATGAAACTGATAATCTTACCCTAACCAGTCAAAGTGCTTTCAGCTTGAATCCAAAATCGTAATTAATTATTCGTCATTAGTAACACTCGAAGTAAATCTCATATATAATCCGACGTAATAAATATCTCAAGCGTATTACAACAATGAGGCAGCCGCGCAATTATTGAAAATGATCTGTCAGTGTTATTCGCTTCCCTTAGATGGCGCGACAGCAGTACGTCTTATCTATTATTTTAGCTGATAAGGCATGTGTCGTTATAGTAACAGCGCAGTCTTGACACTGACGTAACCCTTGTTCCACATCAATCAGTGTTTATTCAAACAATAAAAATCGATGTATAATTAATTGTCACCGGTGCACTCGGTATTTACTCACTCAAACAACATGAAACATTATTTGTCCAATCACATATCAACTTGATAACATTAATTCCACATTGACTGAACAATTTTATCCTATTTAACCTAAATTCGAAATACTTTCTCCCCACCCTAGCAATATTATTCACCCCAAAAATGCGATTACGCCACTCCGAAACAAACCGACTACCCCCAAGAATGTCTCAATAACCGAATATTACTGGAACGATTACATCAATATTGCGGAGACGAAGTGTTGTTGAAAGACGATAACGTTATTTTGAGATTGTCGACATTATTTCGTGCTACACGACAGAGATTTTAACCTCGTCTTGGCTTGTCTTTTTGCAGCGATCTCAGGCCGTCTACCCTGGAAAAGGGCCAAGAGACTTTAAGACTGAGGGTGTACGCCTGTTACGCGTGGGGCGGCCCGCTGCTCGTAGCCGGACTGGCAGCCTTGTTGGACCATCTTCCGCCACAGCCCGAATACACGTTCCTGAGGCCGCGTTTCGGTGAAGATCAATGCTGGTTCTACGGTAAGTTTCGGTCATCAATCCTAAAGACGTCGATCCGACAATCGCCGTCTATTATGTCGCCTGGACATGTACTCGGATCGATCGCGATGGTTTGACTTTCAAAAATCGAACGGGCGTTCGCGCTTTTCGGATTGTCTTTGCCACGATTAAACAGTCAGAAACAAACAATCGGGTTGATTAGAATATCCATATTAATTGCGGTGGAAGAAAGTATCGATTATTGAAGAGGGGAGGGGATTGCTATTTTTTGCGTAATTCACTGATATATGCTGATAATGTGAATTAGATCAACAAGTTTAATCTTGAGGTTAACCATTGTCGAGACCAAATTCTAAATAATAGATCAACGACGAAACAGGAAATAATAAGACTGACACTTTTAGTCGGTGGCCCGCGAGTACCACATTCCTCGCGGGCCTATGAGTAAAGTTAAAATAATTCTTGGAACAAGAATAGATTTTTGGTTTTAGAAATGAACGTATTATTTTGCTTGCAGCGCAATCTTTCAGTAATAACAAAATATTTTAGATAACATTTATTTTCTTTTTTTCAGCTTCATCCGAATCTGATAATAAGTAGGGATCTCCATCCAAGATTTTACTAATACCTTCCTTAGCCACCCCCGTGGGCCAGGGGCAAACACTTTGACATAATCAAATTTACCCCTCCAACCAGAACACAGTAACTTGTTAAGTTTTGTGGTAACCTCAAAACAGTAAATGCATAGTCTGAAATTTCAGATACTTGTGCCGTAAATTTCAGTAATATATCTGAAAAAAACTTCAGGCAAATGTGACTGAAATTTACTGCAGGATTTCTGAGAGTGTACGTAAGTATAACGTCCCTGCAACGTGTCCATGTCGCGTGAATTTCGTTGCTGGAACGTTACCGGTAACGTTAATGTTTTGTAACGTTGGTGTCCGTTGCTATACGCAACGTTACAGCAATATATTTTCTTAAATTTTGCAACCTCAGGGCAACGTTGCCGTCACATTACAAGTCCGTGCGGGTTGCCCTTTCTCAAGAACTGACATCCGTTGTCAGAATCAAATTGAAATCCTCGCAGCTGTGATACCGACATTAATAAAAAGATACCCACCCGAAGCCACAAACGGTGTAAATGAACAAACTGCCTTATCTGTCGAAACTCGTTGACCCCCGAATTAACCCGAAAATCCTTTGGGTCCAAATCGTATGCCTCCCCCAATCCGCCCAGGCAAGTTGCGGCGTCGTCGAATCGTCGCGGCAATGTTCTTTGTCGCCACGCAGGCTAACGATGTCATTACATTAATTTCGCTCATTATAAACGATCGCGGGCGTCTCGGCGTGGCCCGCTTTGTCCGGGACACTTACGCACCGGGGCCTACGCTCCGAATAACGACGATAACAATGCGCACTTTATTCGCGTCGCGAGGGGACCGTGCGCGTCGTTACGGGCTGCTTAACAACCGAGACAGTAATCCGTAACATCCACCCACGGTCGTAATCCGCCCGTACGAGCATCCGTCAATAATCCAAAGTCCCCACAATGCCTTCCGTGTGCATGCACGCTTATTACAGTTTCCACTTCGGCATCGGTTCATAACTCGGGCCTCGATATTGCGAAACGCAATACCCGCTTGAAAAACGATTTGCCGGAGTACCGGCGTGGGTCTATCGGCGAGCGCGCGTATTGTTGAGTGCGATATGATAGGCAGCTGCGTATAATTAATTACAGTCTGCGCGAGCTTCGTATAAATGGACTCCTCCGGTGTGGGTATCGCGTTTCTTGTCGAAGTCGTAATGAAAGGGCGATTTGGGAATAGCGTGACGTGCATGCCTAATGAATGAGCAGAGGAGGCGATCCGTTTCTTTCCATCCCAAACGTTTTTCCGTTTCCTTCATTCTTCCTCCGTGTCGATTCCTTATTTTTTTTCCTTGTCCATCGAGAAGTCTAATCGTGGGCCGCGGAGATTTATCGCAGTTACACTTATTGTCTCGCGTGATCGGCAGATATTTGAGCGGGGGAGCTGCATTTTTCTCGGGGGAACGCATAATGTACATGGATCGATCCTGACGAAATGAACTCCTCGTCGAATTGTCATTTTTCGCGCAAATTGCAGCTCAGAGCGATCGCGCGATAATGACGCATCTAAATGGAAATAATTATCAAGTGTAAGGGTCCATTAAACGGAGAAAAGGTTAATCGAAGGTCAGCGGCGAAATTTAATGTAAAGTAAAGGTTGGTTGATTTTATTTGCGCAAAATTGTTCCGCGGTGGAATTGCGGCGGAGTGTAAGTCGATGACAAACACGGGGAAATAAGAAAAGTGCCAATGTGCGTTTGCTCGCGTATTGGCGCGAGCAAACAATGCGCCAATGATGGGTTGGAAATCGCGGGGAAAAATCGCCGATAAACGTTATTAAATGACAAAGCGGAGCCGCCGATTTACAATCACCAGAATGCCCGAAAACGAGCGACAGCCAGCGGAGCGTTCCGTTTGTTGACATTGCACGCTAAAGCCGCCAGTGGTCGCGACGGCCCTTTCGGCGCGCAACTGGACCGTAACCAAGACCGTGTTCTCTGCTCTTAATTCACTCTAATCCCGACAAAAACGATGATAATTATAAACAATACTTGGCAAACGCGCGGGCGAAAATCGCGACCTTTCAAATCCGACCCCTTCGGAAATCCGTCATAACTCATATTCAAACGCGTCCAATCAGTGATCGTTATCGGCGCTTTTTGCCGCATTGTGCGACACGTTCGTTACTGCGTTTATTTATCGTGCGTCTTGGCGAAAGAAAATCGTTGCGCTTCTTTTCATTGGCGCAACAATTCATTTCCACCGTTGCAAATCAGAATAATGGCGTCCCGCGGGACTGCCGGAGTTGTCTCGCATACGAGGGAGAAAATCCCTGACTGAAAAAGACTACAAAGAACTAGAGAGGGATTTGTTATTTGAAGTTACCATAACACTTATGGTAACTTCCGATAACAAATTGTAGTTATTAGAAAGTTAGTTACATAATTATTTTGAAGTAATTTGGGCAGAGTAGTCGTTACTACAAAAACCATACTAAAGATGTATTATTAAAAGGTAAATTAACTATGCATAGATACTTACAGTAAATGTTCTAACAAAAGTGAATTCAACAAATACTGACTGTCACTGTTGCTTAAAGAATTTCTGCAGTTAGACGAATAGAATTTTTGAGTTCTCTGTCCACTGATGTCCAGTTTGTTAACGCAGTCAACCAAGTTTTCACAGTGAACTCACAATTCGTTCACAGTGAATACACATGTGAATGGCACGTTAATCTCCGGTACATCACCCATGATTGGAAATGTCCCACTTTTATCGTTCACTGTGAAGACCACAGTGAACGAACAATGAATGCATTGAGAATGAACTGCGAATGCACTGAGAATGCGCTGTGAACGAACTGTGAATGTACTCTGACTGCGCTGTGAACGAACTGTGAATGCGCTGTGAATGAATTGTGAATGCGCTGTGAATGAATTGCGAATGCACTGTGAATGTACTGTGAATGAATTGTGAATGCACTGTGAATGCACTGTGAATGCTCTGTGAATGAATTGTGAATGCACTCTGAATGAATTGTGAATACACTGAGGGACCATAATTGTAAAAACAAAATAATTGTATGAATAAAAAAATATATATCTTATTTTCCCCGTTCTCCTCTCTTTCCCTCTCTCCACCCTACGTATTTGCCCTCTAATCGTGTTATTTACATTATAAATATTACTTTGAAATTGTGCCGAGCAAAAATCCTGCCCCGCCCCCCATACCGAGAATCGAACCCACGACCCTTACCAACCTACCCACTCTACCCACTAACCTACCGAAGCGCTTGTCTATCGGCATGAAAAGTGGTCTCGAAACGTGAAAACCTGGCCAAAAGTCAAAATATTATATTTCACGGTAACTCAAGTCGGAACGTAGAATAGAATAAACATTGTCTTTCTATATATTGCGTTGGTAAACAAACCGACAATTTCTTCTCTATGCCGGCGGCGCCTTAAGCCGAACGAGGCTAACGAAAAATGTCATTCACTGATGAACCGTCGATAAACACCAGAGATAGACTTCGGAAAGTGTGATAAGTGCAGGATCCTTTTGATATACGTCAATGATATACGATGACATACTGTAGCCGGACAAGCCCGGCTGCAGTACGTCAGTAATGAATTCGTGATATTTTTTATTGTTACCAAAAAGTTTGTATTCCAACTTAAAAATAGTTAATGTCTCAGAGATCCCAAGTTTTGGATATCAAAATATCTTGGTGTGTCCTAAAAGTGATATATCACCGAATATATCACTTTTAGGACACACCACTGTGAAGCATTTTAATTCTAAAAAAGAAATCATGTACGTTCTCATTCTTCATGATAGTAATAGTAACGGTTCGTAAGTTCCAACCTCAAAACTTATGATCTTCTAATAGTAGTCACTCAAATTTTCAGGAAATTGATATCCAAAACTTGGGATCTCTTGAGACATTAACTATTTTTAAGTTGGAATACAAACATTTTAGTAACAATAAAAAATATCACGAATTCATAACTGACGTACTGCAGCCGGGCTTGTCAATCATAATTGACGTATATCAAAAGAATCCTGCACTTATCACACTTTTGGAAGTCTATCTCTGGTGTTTATCGACGGTTCATCGGTGAATGACACTTTTCGTTAGCCTCGTTCGGCTTAAGGCGCCGCCGGCATAGAGAAGAAATTGTCGGTTTGTTTACGAACGCAATATACAGAAATTTTATTCTATTCTACGTTTCGACTTCAGTTACCGTGAAATATAATATTTTGACTTTTGGCCAGATTTTCACGTTTCGAGATCACTGTGGCATGGTTTCGGAAACTGCACTCATCTATACACGGAATAAGAGTCGCCGACT
>JABFPB010007426.1:0-11026 GCA_022817645.1 Ceratoteleas bidentatus | reverse complement strand
GGGGGCGCTGGCGGCGGGGGGGGGGGGCCGGGCCCCCCGGCGGCCCCGCCGCCCCCCCGGGCCCCGCGCCCGGGGCGCCCCCTCTCGTGCATTTGTCGGATCGCGAATGCATCGACCGTGCCACGTGCATATGTTACATCCCTTCGGGTCCCCCTGCCCCCCATAGCCCGCCACCTCCGGTTCGACTCGCCGCCCCCTCCCCCTCGCGCCACAGCCGCCCCGTCCCATTGTCGGGCGAACTCGCGCCTCGTCCACCCCGTGTTTATACGTCATGTCGAAATGTTGTGAAATAATTGCGCGAGAAAGTGGATTGGCAACAAACGCGAAATTTATCGACGCCCCCGCGCCGCGGCTGCCATGATGCCAGGGGTGGGGGAGGGGCACTTTTTCCTGTCGGCGTGACGATGATTTTTCGTCGAGTTTTTTCGGAGGGGGTGGGGTGGATGAAATTCGAGGGTTCAGGGGGGAGGGGTAGTTATCGAGAATGGTGATTTATTGTTGAGTTTTGTCAGTTTATCGGAAGGGTTTTATATTGAGACTGTCTGAGTGTCAGTGCCTGGTGAGGGTAATGGGGAGGAGAGGTGGGATTCGAGAAATGTTGATTTTGGTATTCTGACAGGGAAGAATTTTAAGGAGAAACAGTAAATGTTGTTAGAGGATGGAACATTCTTTGGGATATGATTTTTTTCATTGGAATCATATTTAGACAGGTTTAAAAAGTTCTATCAAGACATTGTTCGTAAGTTTTATGAAGTGAAAAATTTTAAATAAGATAGCAATTGAAGCTAAAATCATTTTAAGTAGTATATATTCAGTTAAGACATACACTGTTTTTAATACGCCTGTGTTATGGTTCGAATTGAAGAGATCGTGTTGCTATCTACCTGGTAAGAATGTTATAGCAATATGTTCTTATTTACAAAAAATTTTGCTCTTTGTAATACGAGGAATATGTCAATTTTAACATGGAGTAGTTTTAATTAAGGTGTAGTTTTGAAAAAATAACCACGCGGGAAAAATGGTGTAAATATTTTAGTTTCAATTTTTTAATTTAATCGATCACATTATGCCAGAAAATGCAGAAAAAGAACTCCGTTGGTCAGTTTCTTATTGCAAATTTATAAATATTTGATAAAAGATGTAGCAAAATTACTAAATACTATATACTAAATTATTAATTTCCTAAATACTAAATTTCTTTCCATTTAATCATTAAATTCAATTTTTACTATGTTTGTCTTTTTAGTCGCCAGTTTGACTACTATAACCAGCTATAAAACTCCTAAAACTTCGAAATCCAAGAAGTCATACCTCAAACTAAATTAGTTCTACCTTGACAATATATATAAAGAAATTACAAACAGTATCTAACATGATATCTCTTTTCCCATGAAATCCTTCCTATATTCACAGAATGGATAATCCAAATCACAATAGCTTCCAGTAGAAAAATACAACGAAAACAGGATCATCATATCAGTCAAATAAAAATACCTCACATTACAACATACGAACAATAAATGATTTCACGCCAAAGATACCATCTCAATTTACATGAAAAACATTCAGCCCTCTCAAAAAACATACTCTCAAACCTTACCTAACTAACTCATAATTGTAGGTTCAACTAAACAGAATTTTCCTCCTTCTCCTCTCTCAAATTCAGCCTATTCCGCTCAATTTACAGCGATTTATAAACACCTACATTGAAATCTTCCCATCTCTGCTATCACTCCAAAAACAACATTCCCCAACCTCCCCTTCCCGAACCAATCGTCCTAAACAAAACCTTCCCAATACCCATAACCTCCCCTCACCCGAGAAACTTCCCAAAACAAAATTAAAAAACATCTAAAAGGCCTCAATCCACCCAATGCACCTCCGGCCAACTCCTTAATTCGATCCCTCACACTCCATCGGTCCGCCAAGAAAAGGCCATCGTCCTTCCCCCTCTTTACCAACATAAACACAACCTCGAGAGCTCGCCGCCGTCTCCTCGCATTTATCCCGCAAACCTGCAGTTCTGTCTACCTAGTTAATAATGCGCCGAGTACAAGCATCCCTTAATCCCGGGGCATCCCTTAAGCACCGGTGGTCGCGCGCTGAAAGGCCGGCTTAGGGCCACCCCAAAGCCGCTACAACTGTAACAACACGAGGTCGCCGATCACACGGCATGAAAAGCGGGGCACGAAATAAAAAACGCGCCGAGTCGCGTCTTTTTCCGTTGGCTCTTGAGCGTCATTAGCCGGAGCCCGGAGGGCGCGCGATCCCATTGGTCGGCGCGCGTAAACAGCGATAAAAGCGATGAGCATTTTATGGGGCACCCGGGCACAATGGTGCGCCATGTATGGATCATCGTCGGCATTGTTCGGCGAACGCAGAGCAAGAGCCGGATTCATTATTTTATTATTTTCAAACACGTCACTTTTTTGCAACGCCGCTGGGCGGGGCGAAGGCAAATTAAAATTTGAAATGGGACGGACCTGAGGGGATTTTGGGTCGAGGGGGGTTTCGCAGGGGGCGGGTTGGAGATAAATATAAATTATGGGACGAAAGGGTAAGCTTGTTAGTGAATGTTTTGAAGAGATGGGTTTTGGGTATGAATTTAGTGAGGAGGATTTCTAGGTGATGGTCTTGGATATGTTGAGGGGAGAATAAAACTGATATTGAGGAATGATTAAATGTTTAGATAAATAATTTGGAATTGATTGGCGGTGTTGAATAGAAGGAGGTGAAATGTTAAGATGGTTTGGATTATTTGAGGAATTTAAATGTAAAAGATTTAGTTGAAGCGACTAACTAATTATTAGGCAAATTCCAAATCGAAAACTAAATCAGTAGAGTTACTTAATATTAATAATATAAATGTTTCATCATTATCATTGATTCCTTAGATTCTGACTTGAAAGATTAAAATATCAAATTTGAGTATCAACGCATGAAAGGTAAACCTTGCAAAGTCGAGGAAAGTTTCGAAGATTCTGAATTTCAAAATTCATTCAGAATTCACTTTCCGAACAGGAGATTCAACATTTATAATTTTCTCAATGCATTTTTGGTTAATTTTTTACTACCAAATTTCTTAATCCTTCATACCAAAAATTAATTCTAATAAGCCATTGCGACCGAAATCTCCATTTCTCATACCAACAGTTTCATTCTCTAATTGCACATATCGAAAATTCATAAATTTTTTTTCATTTCATTTTATGCCTGCCCCACATTTAGGTTAAACTAAATTACAACTTTTATCTTCCTCTCACATTTATCCGAATAATTCAATTTCACGATCCAAATTAAAAAAACCTCATTTCACCGGACCGCAAAAATCTGCACAAATTCGCTGCCTTTATTACACTGCAATTACAAAACGCGTTTTACGTTCGGTCCACTACATCAGATGATACATCACGTACTGTCTCGTATCGACAAAATTTGCGGAAACCCGTGACCGCATATTATATAGATGCGCGTCAAGAGAGAATGGACCTGCAGTCTCGCCGCCTATAAACGATAAACCGAAAATATGACGACAGTTACGGAAGCGCGATGCGATCGTCGGCCGACGGCTCGTTTTACTCGTGTAAATAAAATGACGCGTTTCCGTCCGCCGCAAACGTCGCGATTTCGTCAAGCGGCCGTTTTTAATTTACGTTTCCATAATTCGCATTTCGCGTCATTGATCATTTCATTATTCCACTGAAATTCCGCCGAAATTCATCAGCCTGCACCATTTCACGTGGGAAAATTGGACTTTCGAAATTGTCGAGAGCCAGTTTCGCGAGAAGAATTCGGCCAGATTTTTCGTAACAGTTTGACAATTTCGGATTCGGCAAATTGCGTAGGAGATCCGGGGCTTTAAACGAAAATAAAACTCGGTGCTGGGCCTTTGAAAGGCGTCGAAGCGTGCTTTAATACGAGGTCAGAAATGCCCGGAGCTGTTTCAAGGAAGGCTCGAAGGGTGCGCATCTAATCGTGGAAAGCAAGTAATCCGCCAGATAAACGATACAAAAATTCTTTTGAACGTATCAGAACGAAAACGGATTTGCTCTGCGCGCTCCTTTTCCTTGGTTCCTCGATTTAATATCACGTCGCGTGTACAATCACCCTATTTAGTCATCGGTTATTTGCTCTGGAATTAATTCGATCCGCAACTTTATTCGATGCCTGCATCAAATCAGCCCAAAATCAAGTTTGCTTGGATCTTTTTACATTGATTTGATTGAAATTTTGGGGTGTCTTAAATGTTGCAGTATGTCGCAAGATTTAAGACATCCCAATCTATTCATTGAACTGATTATGTCGTTACCTTGAGGTTTAGGTTATGTTTCAGCTTCTACTTAAAAAGGTTTTTTCATTTGTTTCATTTCATTGGTATTTCGATATTTCACATTTCTAAATTTCAAACTTTTTCTCATATTTTGAAATTCTATTTCATATCTCAAAAATCTTACCTTTAACTTAACTTATCAGCCTTCCTCCAAAACAAGAAACTAAAAAGTCTAATTTCAAAAAATTAGATTATCATGTCAAATTCCCAATTATTAATTCACACATTCAAATTTCAGTTTTTTTATAATTCTCATCCTACATCTGAATGTGTAATTCCATTAGTAAATTTTGCATCTGACAAATTTCACGAAAAATGTTGGAATTTTTGTTTACAGAGCAATTCCAAAGCATATCGCCCAGCGCGATACCAGTCTTCCTTCATAATCTGCAGAACTCCGCAGGTTACAATATAGCCAAGCCCATCGCCAGGCCGACGGCGTACCACCCACATCATCCGCCACATCCGGGACATCATCCGCCTCAACACCATTTGCCTCCAAATGGACAGCACACGTTGCATCAATTATTGTACAGCAGGAGCCCTTATATCCCAGGTAAATGTTCCGTTAATCACTTAATTAACAGTGAAATATAGTAGCCAGCCATCGTTTCGTTATAACGTGCATAATTCCTACATTAATTATCGCGTTAATTCGATCACTCTAAGTCAATGCGATTCCATTTACTCAGCTTGTTCAGTGATTTAAATTTCCAATCATTCAAGTCTGAAATAACTTTTAAACTCACTGAACAAAATCTGGTGGCTTAGAACAATTTGTATTTCTAATAAAAAGAGTAGAATTTAACCATTCGAAATCATTTTAATGATTTGCGAACTTCCATTTTATTTCAAAGTCATTAATTCAAAATACCTTTGAATTAAACAAATATTTTTTTTAATATAAGATTTTTTCATCAAATTTCAAAATAAAAAATCATCAGAATTCAATTGATGAAATGTTGAAATTGTGCAATAGAGCGTTGAAATTAAATGACATTTGATGAGGAAAAATGCTTTGGTTATAGATTGTGGGAGTGGTTGTAAATGGGCGGGATCCATTGTTCCCGAATGATGAAGCGGCGTGTTGAACGGTAATTCGAAAATGTAACTTTCGCAACGAGGCGCGGCGGAATAAACGCGTGTACGCCAGGGCTCCGGGATCGCGTAAATGTACGTAGGCTCGCGCGGGACATGGAGTGCATATGAAGTGCATCGAAAGCACTGCCGTATTATGTACATGCACTGCCACAAGCGAAATGTACGCATGCAACAAGTGCGTGGAAATATCATCGGCGCAGATAATATCGTTATGCTCGGTTTGACAATATTGAAGCTGCAGTTCCAATTGGCCGTTTCGCGCCAACCAAACACCTTTGTGTCGGGACACGCCGCCTTATTGCACGCGGAAACGCGACGTTCGGGAAAGAAGGCAATTTCGCGATGAGACGCGACGGGAAATTTGAATTCGCAAACTTGCTGAACCGAGGATGCGATTTTGAGATGGGGAGATGGAGTCCTAAATTTGAGATATTACATTTTGAATTTTTTAATATTTGAAAATATGGTTTTAAGGCCGCATTTAAAAATCATATATTTAAAAATATAAAAAATTTAATTTTTGGACATTAAATAGTTAGTACATAAAAGTTTCAATATTTGGTTTGAAAGTTAAAAATTAAAAGTCAAATTTCAGATTGTAATAAATTACTACGTTTATTAACTTTTTTTATATGATGAATGTTTGAAATTTTAGAGTTTAGAATTTTCCCTAATCCTGTCTAAATATCGTTTGAAAAAAAGTGTTTTGAGATGTTTTTACTATTATTATCATTATTTGCAATGTTGAGAGTTTTCTAATAAATTGAAAAGCTTTTGCGTATGACGAATTTGTGTGTTTAGGAGCCAGTCCGGGGGCGGATGGTCGTCAAATGAGTGGTCCCGGTGGAGTCGCCGGATTTCCGGCGTCGATCCAAGGCGACCTGGGTCAGCTGGCCAGTATAGGTCTCGGTTTTCCCTGGGCCACAAGTCCACGAGGAAAACCACGTCGCGGGATGATGAGAAGAGCCGTTTTTTCCGATTTACAACGACGTGGATTGGAAAAACGATTTCAGGTGCAAAAGTACATCAGCAAGCCCGACCGGAAGAAACTGGCTGAGAAGCTTGGCCTTAAAGATTCACAGGTTAGAATTTGTCAAATTCAATCTATTAGCTTCATTTAAAAAATTAATTCTCAACTGAAAAAACCTTAAAATTTGGAAATTTGGATTATTTACTAGAAAAAAAATTTGTTTTCAAAGAGATATACTTCAGACTTTTAAAAGGAGTTAATCATTTTGAAAAAGTACCCTTTTAAAACTGAAAACTCCGAAAATATTTCAAATATCCTAGCGGCACTTCAATGTATCTAAAACTATCTAAATTCCTCAGCTTTTTAAGTGAAACAATTGTTTACAATAAAAAAATCATGAAAATTATTCAGATTCTTTTATGTTATATTTATGAAAAAAAAATTCGTACGAAAAATGATTTGTCTTCAAAATAATCTTACAAGTCAGAAAATGTATTCGAGGAGCGAATGAAGTTAATCCGAAGCAAACAATTCGCACTTGGCGGAACAGCGCAAAGCTTCGACGGAACCTCGACGCACAAAGGAGGAATGATTGCGGCGAGGCGTCAGTTACATATCGCGCTCATAACGCAGAAAGGCGCATGGGCCGAGCACATATTACTGGCCTCAGTTGAGGTTAATCGCGTAATGCCAGTTCATTAGTTGCACACATCCGACGCTGCCAGCTTGGTCTGACTGCGCGACGTTAATGAAACTAAACGCATTCGGCAATGGCACTGAGTTAGTTTCATTTGATTTCATGAGACTAGTTTACCGTTCGCATAACCGTCGCTGCTACTCCAATTCGGGCGCCGCCGTTATTTGCCAACAACACGTCGCCGCCTTTTCTTTATCAGGCCTGATCGATAAGCGGCAACGCGAATTCACAGTCCGACCCTCCAAGTTTGGAGCGTCTCTCTTTCGACTGAAAACTCGGGAGAAAATGGTTCAATTATAAAAATATGGGTTTTTTTGTTTTTAAATTTCTCTTTCAAATCGTTTTTAATAAAATTCTTTTAATTTTAATAATATTTCAATAAAATGGTTATTTTAAAAAAATATAAGTCAGTATGTATATTAATTGTTTTAACAAATTGCATATTGATTACTGACATTATTTCAACATTCAAGTCTCAAGAAGGCAAATCAAATGATTGATTGTGCTGATAATTTAAATTTGAATAATTCAGTATTTGTCGAATTTCAAGTGAATTGTTGTATTCGGAAATTCTTATACCAGCAAACATTTATTCTGCAATTTTGAGCTTTTATATAGAGATAGAGATTTATAAAACGTTGAAGTAGGGTTTCAATATTGTTAGACACAAACTGAACTTTGAACATTTCAAAACTGAACGAAATGTTATCTTGTTTATCATTTCAAAATTGAATATTCGATTCGTTCAATGGTATTTTAACGGTTTTTGATTGTTCATACGTGAAATTCCGGTTTCTAATAATCAAAATCAATCACTGTCTGTTATGAAGTCATTTTCTGAAATATCACTTTCGCAACGTCGGACTTTATATTTATTTTTCATTCTCTTCGATTTCAAAATTGCAATTCAAAATGAGTTTGCAGAATGTATTTTGAAATGTTCAGTTTCAATGTTTTGAGCCATTTGTGAGTAAATATGATATGAGTTTAAATCCATCCAATTAGTACGTGATTGCTGACAATTTAATGAAAACTAAATTTTCTGATAAAACAGTAATTGCGATTAATTAAAATTAAAATACTACGATAACAATGGTTATTGGTAAATTTGTTTAGTAATATAAATCAGTAAATAAATAATTGTTTACATATAAAAGGTATTGCCTTGTTAAAATTATGGCAGAACACTGATAAATATACAGAAACGACGTACCTAAATCTGACAATTTTACCTTTATCAATGCGTTGTCTAAAATCAACGAAAATTGTCTAGATTAGACAACTTCTAATACAGAGAACTTTTTTCAGTGTAGGGATACACTGTTAACTATACTTATTGAAAAATATAATCAATATAGTATCCCTAATGGCGCAGAATATTTTCTACATATTTGAAAAAAATATTTACTAAATATTTAATATCGCACATTTAACCCATATTTTACGGTAAAAAAGGTAAAAACCCCAAAAGAAAAACCAAAAGAATGGTTGTCTTTCTCCAAACGATACCCTAACATTTTATGAAAGTGTTCTCATAAATAACAATTCCCAATACCCAAACGAACATTATTCTCGACGGGACAGCTTAACGCTAAAAACTTTCACCAATAATAACACGCCTCAGTTTTTCCGCTAAAAACTTCTATTCTAAAGCTATAAAACACAACGCCATACCTATAAAACAATTCCCAAAAAAACTACTCAAAACTGCCCATCGATTCCAAACTAATTTCATACCTCTAAATGCAGAGTCTGTCCTAAAAAAAGTTTCGAAAACTAGACCAAGTGTCCAACATAGACCCATCAAACTCAAGGCGACAAAGAACTATTCCGACCCTTCGATTGGTCGGTGCGAAAAAGTGGAATGTCCGGTCGGAAGAGCAGGGAGGGCGGAAGTGACAGAAGGACGATGAAAAGGGTTAAAAATGAAGAGGACAAAGTGAGGCTGGGATCAGCTTTACCGGCAAAGAAGGGATAAAGGTGGCCTGGTGGGATATCCTCATGTATAATTCACACCTCGAACGCCATGGCTCGGCTACCATTGGTGGAAGCCCGCTGCGTCGTCGGCTTTATGACGATCCTAAGGACACGCGACATCAATGGCGGCGACGGCTCGTCGTGGAACAGGTCCCAGTGTTCATTCCACGGCCGTCCTACTTTTCTTCGACTTTCGCGGTGTAGTCGATGCGGACGAATGATTGTGCGCGGAAAAAATTGGCTCGGCGAAATAATCAGTCGCTGGCTGTCTATCAGTAGCCGCGACTTCTTCCGCCGGGTTTTTGCATGCCGGCAAAAAGATTGATGGTTTTATAATCAGGATCAATTTGCGATTTATCGAGCTGGAGAGGAGGCGAAGAGAAATCGTTGGGTTGAAATTGGAAATTAAGATTGCGCCGGAAAAAAAGGGAGTCGAGGGTTTTTCGCGGATTGTACATTTATAATGATTTATAAATGGACGTGTGATTGGGGATGAGGGCGGAAATGAGAAGGGATGAGGAGGGACATTTTTGGTATGATGAATGGAAATGGAAATTTTATGTTGGACAGTCAGTTAGAGTTTACGGAATTGAAATGTATGTGTGGAGTTTTACAAGTAGAATGTATTCCTAGTGAACACTGAATCCCAAAAGGGTTCCGAAACGGAACCGTTTTGGTGACTGGATAGTTACTAGAACCGATTCGGTTCCCTTAATAAATAAATAAAATGAACAAAATTATTAAAAAAAAATATTAGTTTAATATATTAAAAATTTTTTTCAATTATTTAGCATATATATATAAATAAAAATGTTTTTGCCGACTCGAAGCCTTGAACTCGCGACCCATGGGTGTAAGTCAAAGACGTTAACCACTGAACCATGGAAGACTATAAAGTCTTTCGTAATGTTAACTCTGTTAAGCTCCATCGGTCGATTCTCATGTACCGCGACAAAGTTGTAGTAGATATCAATGTCTTCCGTGGCTCAGTTTGACTTACATCCATGGGTCGCGAGTTCAAGGCTTCGTGTCGGCAAAAATGGCAAAAGAATTGTAAAAAGAATCTTTTTTAATTTTTCTTCTGAACAATAGCAACGATTTAGGTTGATTCAAACGAATATTTTTGATGCATCGTGCAGTATCTGCGATTGCGGTTAGAGTGTGCATTGTAAAATTAATTAATTAAATCGCATATTAGCAAATTTGATTTAAAGTTTAAAGATTATATATTTGCATTTTTATCTCGTTTATTATTCACAAAATAATCAATTAATTAATTACATCTCTAACCTAAAATTCAGAGTTTAGATCTTCAACCTACTCTCATTTATCATTTGCGTTGCAATAAAAATAAGTATATTTTAAAAATGATGTTTAAAAAACACGAAAAGAAATTTCAATTAATAATTCGAATTAATAACCGATTATCTTATTCAGGCTTCAACCAATTGCGTATGAATATGACCACTTCTGTATGTAAAACTACATGTTGAAGTTTTTTTTTATATTAATGACACTAAATCCGTTCCAGCAGACTTTCGATATCACCTTAAGGTTGTACAATCGCAAAGGGGTGTATTTTTAGGGTTCAATAAATTAATCGTTCGGATAGCCTATTTGAATGAAAGCAAACGTTGTATTTTTCTGTAGTATTTTTGGTGAACAAGGATAAAATAATTATTTTATCAACTCAATTTTCAAAAACTAAGAAAAAACAAAATTTTTTTTTAACATTTAAATTTTTTTATGTAGTTACAAAATTTGTTATGGAAGCTATTAAATAGGCAGTAGTGACTTTATAATCTACACAAATATTGCATATTTGTTTCAGGCGAGCGTTCCACGGCAACATATTCACAAAAATGCATGTTTTGGTTTCTATTTTTGTTAATATCTCTAAAACTAGCGACAAAAACTTATTCAGATTTCGTACACATTTTCCCCATGACAT
>JABFPB010007425.1:0-11026 GCA_022817645.1 Ceratoteleas bidentatus | reverse complement strand
TATGTTCAGATTTGTCAGGAGCAAAACTCGATTGAGTTTTCGAAAATTTTTCGATTCATCATCCCATCGAGGTAAATTGTCCAAATTCAAAAACTCCACTTGCTCCTGAATCTCTGACCGCCAAGGAACAATATAGCGTCGTCACATTACGGTTTTGTTCAGATTTGTCAGGAGCAAAACTCGATCCATACATGTGTCCATATATATCCATTTATGCCACATATATGGACAAATGCTACCCTCTTCTACCTATACCGACCTATATATGGACATGCTGCAAACATAGATCTGAAATGTCGATTTTCGTTCGCCGAAATAAATCGCCCGTTTGGCACGCCGTCCAAAGACATTCGTCGAACCAAACCGACCGTTCTTCCGGCGCCGAAAAAGGACGATCAAACGCCCGAATAATCGCCGAAACCATCCTCTTTTTTGCAATCGCTGAAACGCTGCGGAAAATCGGGTTGGACAAACAGCGGGAAATGGGTCAAGCGCGATTTTCGCGATTCGGCTTAACGTCGAGACGAGCTGGAAAAAGGCGACGAATGAAACGGATTTCCGGCCAAATTTCCGCGCCGCCAACTTGCCGATCCGGCTCGAGGGACCAGCGCGAAATTTAAGGGTCTCCGGATGCCGCATTGGGTCGCGACGTTAATGCAATCGCGGTTACGTTGCCGCATTACTTTTGCAGCGTCGCGAAACGACATTCAATGCTGCACCTGACGCCGTCACATTCTCGAGTGACGTCGTTAAGGTGGTTATATCGTGACAGTCGCATGTGGAAGTTTGGGATACGACTGGCAAATTATTTTTCCATTTCGGCAAAACCCTTGAAAGATCTGAAAGCAATAATGGGAAACCTGCAACCAGAAAAATAATTAGATGTCTGAAATAAATATATTTGGACAAATTTAGTTGCGGTAAATGAAGCTTTATTTGGAAGGAATATATTCTTATTTGGTGTAAGGAAGTAGATTTTTTTGCTACAAATATATATTTAATTGCTATAAGTATAGATTTATGTATAACAAATAAATTATTAATTTGGTACCATTTCAAATAAATTATTTATGGTAAAGTGAATGTATTTGGAACTAATACATTATTTGTCTGAGTATGGGTATGGCATACCCTGTCTGCATTCTATGACAATAAGTAAATTAAAAAAGTGTTGTTAACTTGTTTTTAGAATCTAAGGAATAGTTAGACAGAAAGGACGTAGAAAAATGTACCATTTTCAATATTTTTGTTTAAAAACGATAAAAACAAAATCATTTACAAAAACACTTTAGAGCAAGGTGTGGCATACCCTGGTTAAATGTGATATTTTTATATAATATTGTCTATATCGCAAAGCAAAATACATTGTTATTGAAATGAATAATGGTTTTCATTTTTAAAGAACCCATCTACATTTACTGAGATCCACTTCAGTAAAAAAAATATTGGCTAAACCAATTGAAACCATTTATCGAATCACTTAGCAATAGAAACAAAATGGTTTTCCATAAACTATTTGTAGTTAAATTAATTCAAACATTCAACTTTGTAATCCAAATTTGCACTTCGTATTGCACATATTGAAACGCAAACGAAATTCCATAACAAATGATTTTATATATACAGCATACTTGTTAGAAAGTTTTCGTGTTTGGCATTAGATTAAATTCTTAACTTTGTTTGCAGAATGTCGTGTAAGCTGTTAATTTATTTTTACCAGCCCGATTATCGCTAATTTAGTGTTTTCATTTAGTTTTCACATTAAACTTTCGACTTACAAACGACCTGATTTAATGTTAATTTACACTTGCATGAATTTGCAATGTCCAAAAATTGACCATTTTCATTATTGCAAAAATATTCTCTCTCCTCAGAAATTGGTAATTGTACTTAACTCTAAATCACACGAAAATCAATAGTTTGCGAAATGTTTCAAACACGATCAGATAGGCATAAGTTAGATGTCCGTCCCATTAGGAAGATAATCTAAATATCGATAGGTGTAATTTTAAACACTTTACCAGCTGTCATTCATCATTTATTGCTGCACTAACTCACTTATCATTGAGGATAAATTTAATTGATTGTATTGCCGTTACTTGTTATTGTTCTGAAAACTATTGAAAATGTATTTATTATTTAAGAAGAGATTTTCATCATGATTGTATAATTAATAGAAGTGTTTGTATAAACTCTGTAATGCATACGTCACTTTTCAATAGAATCCAGTTATGCATTATTGCATAGTTATAGCCGTTTAAATGCATTTTTAATCATGTAACATTTGAAAAATATTCAATTTTCGGTTGAAATGTGGTTCAGTATTTGATTTTTGGTTAAAATGTTTCGATTCTAAACTCAGTTTCAAATAATACATGATTTAGAAAATACCGTATATTTTCCACCAGAATTTCGAGTACAGTGTTTTTATTTAAAAAAACCCCGCAAATTACGATTTTTTCCCCTTAACCACCATAGCAAATCAATAAAAATTCTCCCAGTATTGTCTATTTTTACCAGGCATTGGAAGTAATGGTAGTAAACTCAGAAACGTTACTTTTCAGTGGCAAAAGAGATCACTGCAACGATAACGTGTTACATTTTTCATTTCAAAGTAATGATATATATTTTTTATTCCAAAGTTACGGAAACGAGTACAGTTTTGATAATTAAGTAACGGTAACGGAAATGGATTACATTTTTTTAAATAAAGTAATGGTAAAGGTAATGTTTTCATTTCAAAGTAACATTAACGATATAGTAATTAAGTAACGGTAACGGAAAGGGGTTACATTTTGTATAAATAAAGCAACGGTAACGGTAATGGGTTCAATTTTTTATAAATAAAGTAACGGTAACGATAATGGGTTACATTTTTTATAAATAAAAACTAACGGTAACAGATACACTTTTGATAATTAAGTAACGGTAACGGAAATGGGTTGCATTTTGTATAAATAAAGCAGTAACGATAATGGTAAGTTAAATTTTTTATAAATAATAAAAAACTAACGGTAACGGTAACATTTTTTATATCGAATTAACAGTAACGCGTTTCATTTTCCGCAGTAACTTCCCAATTTCTTCCCAACCCTCTAAATAAAACCCGCAAAAAACTCTCCTTTTGTCGACCTTGTGGCTAGTTTAACCCCTTGACGTCACTCGTTGATTAACCGGCGCTCGAGTGCGCGGAAAAGTGATTTCGAGTGACAGTCCTCGCCTATTTATCGGACGACGAGGAGGTGAGGGGGGAGGGGGTAAAAATAGCCGGCCTTCGATGAAAACGCGCGAGCGTCGACGGGGCATTTTCCGCGCGTTATCGTCGCCCGGCGGAAATAATTCATCACGCGGCGCTGGATTGCAATGCTGATGAGATATCTGTGACGCGCGGTGATACCGTTGTGACAGATGCTTGACCGCTCTCGGGCGACATTAGCGACACTTATCTCCATTGCCGATTCAATTATCGGGGGCGGGGATCAATTGGACGCGACGCGCGTTTTATTGGCCGAAACTGCCACCAGGTGGCGCTGAGAATTGCCTCCGATTTTCAGGGGGCACTGGAAAAACGAATGAGACATATGTGGCCCATATACGCTACTTATATGCCATTTGTTCGACCTTTATGGCAGGTCAAAGCATACTCCATATATGCCACATATGTCAATATGTATGCCCCATTTATGTCATAGATATGTTCACTCATTCCCAGGTATGGTGCCTATATAGATTCATTGGCGCCCACCGTGGGTCATCGTATATTTTCCTTATACTAGAATTTTACATTGGCGCCCAACATGGGTCATCATACACCTTCCTTCTTATGAAATCTTGCATTGGCGCCATTTCTAAATGTCTAAATTGATCTGACTAAAATACTGCTGCGATTTTTCAAAACAAAGAACCACATCTACGCCCTCTACCCTTTGTATCCCAAAACACTGTTCAAACCAGTTATATCAATCAAAGCCTGACCTTCACCCCCTCCCTCCGCCTCACCCTCAAATCCGTTAAAAAATCGGGCACTTCCAGCACGCCCAACTCTCCACGCTCAAGTACCGAACCAGTTGACACTCCGATATAGACCCACCCTCCGACAAAAGCCGCCGCAAGTCGACAATCACTTTCCCCGTCGAGCGCCATCTGTCGAGCGGTCCGCGGATAAATTTGAGGACACTCGATAGTCAATGATCGAAGCCTTTCCGCATCATCTCCTAACCCTTCCCCTTCCGTCACCTGTTTTATTATTACACCAGCTAACTCCTCCCCCCTCCCCCGTCCCATTGATCTTTCCGGTGCAATGATTTGATAGGCTGATAAACGACAAGCGATAGCAATCGCATGGAGCGTCAGTGTCGCCTGGCAGCTGGTCTGCGCCAGCGACTGTGGCGCCACAGTGGCTGTGCCGGACAGTTGTCATGTTGTCATGTCTGGGGGCGTTCGCGTGGCCGGTAGTATACTGTCGTAACGTGCTGATCATGGCCAAGGTTTCGCGAGTCGCGTACTGTGTGGCGGAGCACAGGTTAAAGGGGATCCGCCGTTCCTCGTCGGGGACGTCGGCGGATCCAGGTGAGCCTGCTGGGAGAAGGACAACCAGTGGGGTGTAGATGGCTAATATAATCAGGAAGATGTGGGTGTGTTTGTTTAGACTGACTGGAAAAAATAAGATGGTGGACTGAAAGTCAATAAACCAAAATTAGTCAGGGTCGCCATTCTTCCTCCACCTTTTTCTATCTGCAGTCTTTATATTCGTAAATCTCGGGTTCCACTTTGGACGCCAATGCCAGATTTCATAAGAAGGAAGGTGTATGATGACCCATGTTGGGCGCCAATGTTCTTGTTTTTTACAACCATATTAGGACAATGTAAAAGTCAAAATATTAAGACGTTGTAAAAGAACATTGGCGCCCAACATGGGTCATACACCTTCCTTCTAATGAAATCTTGCATTGGCGCCCAACGTGGAACCCGAGATTCACGAATATAAAGATTGCAGATAGAAAAAGGTGGAGGAAGAATGGCGGTCCTGACTAATTTTAGATTATTGACTCCATAATGTTATTGATAAACATTGTGAAGGACACGATCATGTAAACATTAGAGACGGAAAAGATATAGAAAGAATGGCGATCCTGACTAGTTTTGGTTTATTGACTCAATATGTTATTGATAAACATTGTGAAGGACATGATCATGTAAACATTAGAGACGGAGAAGATAGAGATAGAATAGCGATCCTGACTATTTTTGGTTTATTGACTTAAGAGTATTATTGGTAAATATTTCAAAGGTCATGATCATGTAAACATTGGAGATGGAAAAGACGGAAAAAGAATGGCGATCCTGTCTATTTTTGGTTTATTGGATCGATAATATTATTGGCAAACATTGTTGGTCAATATTATTGGTCAACATTTTTTAAATTTAATATTTCTGTGTTCTCAGTGCTGGTATTTATTTGTCTTTTACCCTATTGATCCAACATTGTTTTTGCTGACTGGTAAGAGTCTGGCAGCAATTCGGATATAGTCTGGGTTAGGACTGTCTGCCAGACTGCTGTCAGACCTTAGTTTGACTATTTTCAGTCAGACAATAGCCTGTTAGAGGATGACCCAAACTATATCTGGACTGTTGGCAGACTGAAAGGAGTCTGGCAGACAGTCTCAAGAAGACAGTAGTCCATAAAATTGTGGTCGATTCTCTATCCTTTTCCATCCTTGTTTTTATAACTGATAAACAGATCCCAGTTAGCAATTTTTGTTAGGACCGAGTAGAAGTAGTATGTTCTTAGGTGATATTTGTCTTTTCCAAAATGTGTGTAGGATTTAGTATTTGGTTATCTAAACCACGTGTCATTGCATATTCATGTTGAATGTATGTAACTGTGGTTTCGTGTCAGAGTATGTCCTAATGGACTCTATGTGGCTTCTCTCACTGTTTTATGTATGTATCTGGTGGTTTCTGATGAAACTTTTTAACTGGGATGTGTTGACCTCTCACTTATGCATTAATTTTGAGGCTATGACATTAGTCTATGAGGATGATATGAAGGCATTTCTGGAATTTATGAAGAAGGAATGGGGTAAGGCTTGAATGAAAAATCAGTTTACTAGTTTTAATATAATATGCCTTTCCGGGCTAAAATGGAAGTTACTGTATCAGTAGATGTTGAGAAAACTCCGAGTCTCGGTTACAGTAAAGGGAAACACAAATATGAAATAATTTAATTTGAAGCAAATTAACTGGACTAACAGTCTGCAAAATAAACATCAATTTCAACCAATTGGCTATAGCTAATGCATATCGAACAAATAGTATTGTATAGAGTATATTAGCTGATTAGCAATAAAAAAGTCCTGCATCGAAGTCCTGAAATATAAATAATAATTTTCAACCATTTCCGCTTCACATAACCATTTTTAACTCTACCCATGTAAAAAAATTACCTGGCTGGAAACACTTATTTTTACTCGGGTAATATATATTGACATTTTGACATTCGAAGTAAAAATGGTATTAAATAATCAGAAAAGACAGTAAAACTATTTCATCCAATTGGACTTTGTCTGCCAATTTTCCGAATCATCTTCCGCCCCGAAAGCAACAAACTCCGGACATAAAGCCGAAACTTTTAGCCAATTTTTCGCGTTCGACAACTCAATTGTATTATGAGCGGGAGATTGACATTCGGCAAGTTGGGATTTCCAATGAAACGACGAGTTGTGCGTAATCGCGTTTGCGAATAGCAAGTGGAGCACCAGCACCGTGCAGCCTAGATCACAAATATTTAAATATAACATTTACAGAATGACGTCATCGATTATTTGCGTTGTTTATTAATAACGAGTCTATTTGCGCGAGCGTTCGATTGAGCGATCGGATGTCTCGGTTGGCTCGTCCTCGACCGTTACGATTATTCCGCGAAAGTCGTGGAGTGTCGAGTAGAAATAATTAAAATAATTATACAAATGCATTGGGGATTTTAAGAATGATTTACAAAAATAAAGATAATTATCGGAAGGTTTCTCATTATTTTTAGTCAGTTCAACTTAGAAACGGTGTTAATTTGAGGATAATCCAGGGTAAAATTTCGTGAGTCGGGTTCCACATTGGGCGCCAACATGGCGAACAAAAAATTAGTTTCGTTACATTGTTGCAAGTTAAAGTGACGAATTAGGTGTGTTTACGAATGAATCTGATGATACATGCGACTGGAGTAAACTTTAATGAAACCAGACCATATTTTACTTCAACATTTCTGACAATGCAAATGAATAGATATTAGTTTAGTTGACTTCTGTTAAATAAGTCTGATTAAAGGATATCTTTACTCCAACTGCAGTTCTGGTTGTGTCAGAGAGATATTGCTTTAGTTAAAGTGTCTTGGTATTTCATAACACTTCACACATACAATTTCACTAATGAAAGGTGTAATGGACGTTTTTTACAGGATTTATACATTTGTAATAGGATAGGATTTATCCACTTTAACCCGATTAAATCATAATTTGAGTTTGTTTAATTTGAGTCAGCAATAATTTAAAACAAATCTAAAAAACCATAGTTACAAAGGTTACCATCGCTGATTTTTATTCTACCATCAAAATGGAAAAAATTCCCCAAACCAACTAAATCAACGAGCGAATCTCAACGATAACCATCCATCTCCCCCATCAGCCCCAAATTTCCATCGGAAATGGGTTCTTCGCCCCTGGACCGTAACTTTGGCGAAATTGCTGGGTTCCCCCAACTGGTCGATCCTTTGACGACTCCGGGCTTCGGCGAAATTACGCTGCCAGCTTTGAGTAGGCTTTATGAAGATGCCAGACGTACGCCCGCAAAACGTTTGCACGCGTCTACTCCCCCCCCCCCCCGCCCTTCCCCTCACTCCGTGTGGTACCAAACACTGTGCCGCGGAATAGACAGATTGACGGACGCATAGTTCTCGCGCGATCGATCTTTATCGCCTCCGTTTCGCTGTCACGCTATCGTTTCGTTCAGCTGTTTCGCCGATCGGTTATTGGCCCCCTTAATGC
This sequence comes from Ceratoteleas bidentatus, assembly GCA_022817645.1. Taxonomy (NCBI): domain Eukaryota; kingdom Metazoa; phylum Arthropoda; class Insecta; order Hymenoptera; family Scelionidae; genus Ceratoteleas; species Ceratoteleas bidentatus. Next base: position 2,990 of record JABFPB010007425.1, on the reverse strand, counting down.
CGGCCAATTTCCGCCAAGTAATTCCCGGGATCTCAATTCCACGCGTTATTTCCCCCATAAGTCGAGTTTCGAAGAAGAAATGAAGCGGAACTTGTGAGGAAGCGACATCTACACGTGTACATTGCGAGTAGATGGCATGTGGCGCCCTCTATGATTCCGCCCGGATTTGGTGTCGAATGACATGCTACGTTACATTCCCTCAAAAGAGGGTTTCGTATGAGAAGGAAGATGGAACTTAAGAGAAATCGACATCTGCATGCCTACATCGGTGGTAGACAGTAAGTGGCGCCCTCTCTAAAAACCGCAAGACCCTCCCGACCTCTGGTGTCGAAATAAAATGTCCCGGGGATTCCCTAGGGGGCGCTGGCTGACCCGATTCGGCGCCAGAAATGCTCAATTGGATCGCGAAAGGTGGGGGGGGGGGGGGTGAGAAAAAAGGGGGGCGGGAGGAGGAACTGCGACAAACTGCGGCCACGAACTTCGTAAATCTTTGCCAAACTCCGTACGGAGTGGCGCCCGAGCCAAGAGACGTTTTAAGCGTCCCGCTGTGAGGACGCGGGGTGCGTGGGGGAGGGGGGAAGGACGACGTAAGTGCGCCTCAGTTGCTTTCAAAACTTGCGAATTATGGGCGAAGCTCGCGTGATGGCTGCCATAAGTCAGTTTCTTGCCGCAGTCCCGTTTTTTTCGACGCGCATAACCTGGATGCGATCTTGCCAGGACAACCTGGTAGGATCGCCCGTCTGTTTTTCAATACAAAAATGAGTTTCGCTAGGGATTTGTTGTATTTGTGTAAAATCGTCTTCCCGATCCATTTTAGGGGTCGTCGCGATAGCCGCGACGCTTGACGAGGATTTCCGGGGATTATAGTTAAGTTGCGCCGCGTCGCTTGTGAGAAAGGCGCGCCATCTATCGGCAGTTATCCCTACTCGGGTCCTTATTTCTTCTATTTCTCTCGAACAATCAGTTTTTTCCCGTGAAATCGACTCCCTGAAACTAATGAATCCAATTTCTTACATTTCCCTTCCCGTTTTCGTGTTTCTTTTCCCTCAGTTATTTGTTGAAAAAATCACCCCGGTAACTTGGCTAAATCGAACGAACAGAGTACACAGCATAAACCGGTCATTAAGCTCCTCTTCGCTATTCATCCCCGCCGTCTCGACGAGCAAAAACAAGCGCGCCGAGCATCTTCCCGGGATAATCACCGGGGTAGAGGGCGCCACTCGAGCCACGCATTCGATACCCCAAACGTTGCCGCGCAAAAAAAGATATACCGTGCGCTTTATTTCTTGTTTATCAAGGGTCGGACTATCGATCGCGACGTTATTACATTTTTTGTCGACTCCGAGAAATATTTTCGCACGCACAGAGGTCGCCGCGGTCGTTTCCCCACGCAGCGCTGCCATCTTAACGACGATCATCTCGAATCGCGATCGTCGCGTCGGGAACGAGCAGATGGCGCGGTAATCGCCTCCCCTCCCCACTTTACAAGCAACACTGGCCCCGCTGGATTATCCGATAAAGAAATTCACAAGTTTGTTCATATCACGTAACTTTTCAAGATCCGTATTAAAGTGGAATTTGCCTAATCCCGCCTCTTCGGAGGATTCGAATTTCGCACGAAGTTCGCGCCGTTATATTGGACTCCATTTTGTCTCAGAGCGGTGGCGATCGTCGGAATCACTTTGGTGGGGATTAACTTCTGTTCTAAACGATCCTACAATTTACATGGCCTTAGAATAAACTATATACGTAGGTTGAGGGTGGGACATACATCGACCTGGTTCAATATTTCAAGAAATAAGCGTTCCACAGACAATACCCAACAGGATCTTCTTGCCATTGAGAAGGGGCTTCTGAGTGGTACCATAAATTTTCATATACATGGCGCTACGTTCGATGAAAATGAGATTGAACAGTTTCGTGTCTGAATGTAGTTGTGGGTACATCAACTAAGAATGTCAGGTAAATTATATTTTCGGTAAAAAATGAAATTCTAATAACATATTTCTTATGTGTATCTAATGATTCTGGAACGGTCCATATATCTTCCTTATTCTAGAATCTTACATTGGCGCCCAACATGGGTCATCATACATCTTCCTTTTTGTAAAATCTTTCATTGGCGCCCAACGTGGGACCGAAGATTTTCCAGTGATTTGACACCATTTCTAAATTGATCTAACTGAAAAACTGCTGCAATTTCTCTAGGAGCAGTAGCCTAACTTTTGAAACACTGAACGTCCACCTCCTTTCATTGTCAAAACAATTTGTTCGATCATTCTTCCTGTCTCCTCTGAAATAGTTCTAGTGCTTTTTCGGATGAAACACGACGATAAGCGTCAGTGCGTTTGAACGAGCAGCCAAAGGGTTCGGGCCATTAGATCTCATAATGCAGCCTCGATATTAAAGACTAAAGTAGGACGTGGCGCTCGCATTGCTCGAGCACTTTGGGGTCACGTGGTTGACCTCGACGCGAGTGCGTTGGTCGCCGCGCCGGGGAGTATCCGCATTGTTGGCCAGCCCGCGTAATGGCAGTCGTTTTCGATTCGGATCCTGAAACTGGGGATTCGGGTTACAGGATCGTCCCCGTCCCACGGGACTTTTCGCCGAGTCGAATCCAGTTTCGCGGAATGATGCACGCGACTTCTCAATTTCTCCTCGGGACTTGCTCCTCCCATTCTTTTCTTTCGGTTTGTTTTCTTGATAAAACATCTGGAATGTTTAACCTTTTTAGGCACCTTGTTCCGTCGAGAACACTTTACATTTTTCTAATGCGATATGACTTAGAAAAATTCAACTGCAAAAATTTTTTTTTCTACATTTTGTATCATTAGGTATTATCAGCACTCAACTTTTGTGTCCTTATTATTATTTTTGTTAGTTTCGTTAGTTTTGTTAGTTTTGTTAGTTTCGTTAGTTTTGTTAGTTTTGTTAGTTTAGTTATTTTTGTTAGTTTTGTTAGTTTAGTTAGTTTTGTTAGTTTAGATAGT
>JABFPB010007424.1:0-11023 GCA_022817645.1 Ceratoteleas bidentatus | reverse complement strand
TCATCTGAAAAGTTTTCAATCCTGTGACACGTATTGAAAACATCTACCAACTATCAAAAGTATTCAAACGTATTGAATGTTCGGCAAGTGAATACTGTTCGGTCAAAAACGTGATTCAACTGATCGTATTCCAATACGTTTCAATACGATTCCAGTTACTGGGATTATTACGCCGGATTAAATTATGATACTGGAATGAATGGAATTATATAGAAATATTTCAGACTATTTCGACATATTCATGGCACATTTAAAATATTCTAGTCAAATCTGGCTCCCTTCCTGAGACATTATGTGCTATTATTTTTCATATGAAAAATAAAAATCTTAGGTAAGATATTAAGTAAAATATTGTATGGTTTCTCATACGAAAATTGAGATATAATTTCATATATAAAATATTATATGCAATTTTATATAAGAATTTTTCAGTAGGGCTGCCTTTACTCTTATTTTCATAATATGAAAACAGCTATCAATCTCTTTGCCTTACATTTTCTTTTTTGAATTACTGAAATAATCTATAAAAATTAAACATTAATTAAAATAATTAATCGATTTTGTTTTGGCAAGAATACAAGCCGGAAATTAAAGGTTGCTTCAGGAAACAAAATAAAACAAAAACATTATTTGCCATCGATGAGATGTCATCTTCACGAACATGCAACAAAGGGACTTGGAAGCTACAGCTGGACAGATTATATGTGAGTATTGTATCAGACTTTCCATGGAAACTGCACCGGAGGGTTAAATGATTCAAACCATATCAAAGCACCATAATTCAACATTTTGTCTAACATTGCAACTGGTTAATAGTTTTTCGTACTTTGAAAATTTGGAATAGTTCATGCTTCTATGGGTGGTGGTTGTGGTCGGCTGACGTGATATTAACTGATTGTCGATAATGACTCAGTTCACATTGAGCCATCTCTGAATTAGCCACTAAAGTGTAATTTGCCTTTACCTGATCTGTAATCATGTTCTATAAATAGCACTTTCGTTGTAGGGTAACAATTGGGGTATATTTCATTTAAGATCTTCATTTATATTTCACTTAAGATCTTCATCTCCGAATTAAAAATGGAATTAGTAATTTTGTTCAATCATTTATTTAGTTAACACAGTAACCGAAGGGATATTGTAATTCATTTATGCTCGAATTATTTTTCATATAAATAAATATTTGTGAATGTGGAAAAACCACACAGAAGAGAATAATTTGAGGAATTAGATGATGTCTGCAATGGGATTTGAACTCGTGGCTCCCAAGCAAAAGACCGCTGTAAATGTATCCAAATATCTAAACCACATTCAAGTGTATTTTACTGTGGATACTACAAAACCACATATTAATAATGTATTAAGTTGTATGAGGCTGCAGTAAATTCAGGCCTCTAAATTTTTTAAATATTATATTATATAACTGTTTTTCAAATCTTTTTCTAGCCTTTTTCTGGTCTAAAGTACTCAGCTGCGGGTTTTATGTTTGTCTTTCTTACGGTATTAAATGGCACATATATTTGCTAATAATTTTAAAAAGATTGTTGATTCACAATTTAATTTGTGAACCCTAAATAATGGGAAATTTCCTATCGATTGACATAGATTAGTTTTACCTAGTCAGTGCCGTTATGGGGTTAACCGTTAATCAACCATTAACTTAACATTCACGAAAATTGATCTTTCTCCATCTAATTTTCAAATTGATACAGATGCACCCTAGATACTAATTAAAAACTATGGGATTTAGTTCCGCGTTGGGCATTCTTGCAATCAACGTCTGCCCCAACAATGTTCTCTTAATTTTGCAGACATTTCGGCACAATTTTCCTTCAACAAACTAAACTTACTTTGAAGTTCAGCTATACCAATACCCCGAAAGTTGTTACAGCTGTCTGCCGAGATGTATGTTATGCAGACTCTACGAAATCTAACAAGTACCATTCCCAAACGTGGAAGCATCTTCCCCGATAAAAACTTAATCCGAAATATCATCCCAAAACACAAATGTTCTCATTTCCCCAATTATTAATATTCCTATAAAAAAATCTCATGTGAGTTTTCGTGTCAATTTCGCGAATTAGATGTTTTCATGGGATGGTGTCATTTCGTCTCAGAACTCCTCGTTATGAATTGTCTTCGTTCTAAATCTTTTGATACATTGCCCATCTTAACAAGCCGACCTTTGTACACATACTTATCCTTATAACCCTCCCACCTCAGAGTGGATATTAGACGGTCGATTTTATGTTAATTAATAAGGAGAACTTCGATGAAACTTTCGATAACACGTTCCTCTCGGTGGTAATGGAAGTCGCAGCTTGACAAATCTTCAGTTTCCGACTTTCCCCACTGACTAGTCATTAATAGAACGAAATTTGATTCAGTTCCGGCGGTGCGAGTGGCAGCTGCAGCATCAAGCATGCGAGCGAGGCGCCATAAATTTACGGGGACAACTTCACGTGATTTCAATACAAATTATCAACGCAACTGCGAACACATTGCTAAAAATGGTGGGATCGGCTTACTTTGGTCCATATAAAGTACTCCACCCTTTGCTAAGTGCTGCCATTCAGCTTCTAATCTACCAAATCAAGGGTGTATTCATTTCAGAATCTTCGATCATTTGTACCATCTCAAGAACCTATATTAATTACTTCAAATTTTCTTCCTTTAACCCATATAGACATCGAACATGGAATCAATGTGGATTCTACGTGGAGGAACATTCGGACGTAGATTCGACGTAGATTCCACATCGAATCTACGTGTTTTAAAGGTGTGTCTGTTAGGGAAGATATAATTTTTCAAAAAAAATTGTTTAAAAAAATCGCTATATCTTCCCCTCAGACTCTCGTTCGAATTTTCAACATCAGCGCCCCGTTGGATGAAAACGTGCTGATGTCCCTCGGAAAAGTTGCAGCCAAAATTAGCAACAAAGTCATCCCCGTTGAAAGCGCACGTGCGTTTTGCGATTATTTGTGTGATGAGACAGTTTGATTAAACGGGATGTTCAAAGAAGGTTGTAATAACAACCACCATTGAGTTCGACGGAGATTGCAGTATTGCAAGGCAGAATGCCTCGTAACCTGTGTCCTGCAATACCCTGCTTCGTTCTCCTTTCACGTTTCCTCTTTTGTAGTATCGTCCCCTCGTTCGCCGTGGTGTCCCCTCCCCGCGAGTATTTTTCTCGTTTACTCATCTTAGCTCGGTATAGCTTGGAAAAGGACAGCCAGACCAGTGACGGAACGCTATCTCCGGCGCCCCGCGACTTCGGGTTACAGCGTCGAGTACTCTGACTGGGGTTTGCCAGAAATCACGGGTTTATGCTGAAAGCCATGCAAATGAATATCACCGTTCACGCCGTTTAAACTTGAAACATGTCTATAAGGCATTACTCTAGGGAAGGGTTTGCATAACGACTTGGATTGCGTTTGGGTTAAAAAAGGGGACTGTTTGCGGAAGTCTATTGTATTTTAGCTGTAAGTTTGGGTCTAAATGACAAACATTTGTTCGATACTCGGGGAGTTAGAAGTTAGTTTAGTTTTAGGTATAATATTTAGCTTCTGTCTGGAAAGAAGGATTGCAAGAATGTAAGATGTTTGGAAATCCACAATTGTGAAGTGATTTCATTTTTAATTAATTTATATTCATTATTTGTTTCAGATGTGATTCAGTTGGCGGATTGTTTGTTTTTTGATTGTATCACTACCAATTGAAGCGAATCATTAGTTGGTGGTTAGGTGAATTTTTAATAATTTAAAACGCGTCAATTTTTGGCACTTCATTTGACTAGTCAAGTCTCTACTTCTACCTTAATACCGAATGATTTCAAGTCGACTTCATTTGAACTTCCATAAACTATAAAAAATTAATTCATTATACACATTACCCAAGGGATGAGAACGAGAATGCGGTTTAATATTAAAATTTCTCCGCAAGAGATTCCCATCCATCATCCAACACTTAACCATTAATTAGCTCAGAAAAATCCGCGATTACCATCTGCCAACGCAGATCGATGAAGCCCTTTGCAGCGTTTTCCGTGGAAATAAAGTCACCTCGCATTTGTCCAAGTCTCGCGAAATTACGGGTTCGTGCAAAAATACTTTACACGGGAAACGGCACGTCGTGTAACGATATCAAGCGATTAAAGCGGTCCTCTATTAATGCATACTAAAAAGCTGTTCGTGTGACTTTCTTTACGTGGCTTATCAGCGGCTGCCTCGGGAGTCCAGCAGTACTGCGCCATCAAGTACTCGTCCAATTTACTTGATATCTCCCCCTAACGGTTATTTTCTCTAACTGTTGGACATTTTTTTCGCGTTTCCCTGCCCCGTATTCCGCCATTATCCATCCATTATTCCGAAAACGCAGATTGCGCCGGAAAAAGCTGTTGTTCGTCGCCGTAGAAGTTGTTGCAGCTTCGGCAACCGGACGAATCAATTCTGGCCGGCGAAATCGAAAATAAACAAAGCATTCGGTTCCATAAACTTTTTAACGGCGGCGGAGGATGAATGTTGGAAACGATAATGTTGGCGTTCGGGCGCGACAATTTATGAGCGATGTAAATCCCGCGGTAAATCAGATTAGATGTTTAGAGAAGCCCCGGCGTAGGAAGTGGCGGAACGTTTTAGTAAAATGTGGAACACTAAATTTACCCGCACTCCAAATAGAATTGGTGAGCGCGCGGACAACGGCAACTCCCGATCATTAAGTTTCGCGCGATGAAAAACGGAGGCCTCGAAACCACGACGCTAATCTACAGCCGATAGCATCGCGAAGATTAATCGGCCGCGAATTTGGGATCGGATTTTGCGGGACAATAACGCGGAATAATCTAGCTGGGGTTTGTTTGTTTCTTGCCGCGAGATTTCCGAGGCGGATGAAAGGACTTATTTATTTATCTGCCGGAATTTCCGTTGATTGGACCGTGCGAGTTTTTTGGCTCGGGATATGGAGATGCATAGCTGGGCACGTTGGGTGTCTCGTATCTGCAAATTGGAGTTGCGAACTGATGGCGCAGGTAACTTCGGGTAAATACGTCTAATTGAGTCGAACGAACGGTTAGGAAAGAGTTTTTAACGAGATGAAGGAGAGGGAGGTTGGAAACAATAGTGGAAGAGGGAGAGAGAAAGAAAAAAGATCGATATTAAAAAACGTGAGAGTGAAGGAAGAGGATTTATTTACTTGGGGAAATGGAACGTTAGTAAACAAATTATCTGAAAACTATCTCAATGAGATCGTATTTGATCAGTTTTAGACCAGATTTAGGTTAAAACATAATCATGTGCGACCTGTTTATGATTTTTTCTACGAGGGAAGTTGATCAGTTTGACCTTTCCTTCGACCTTCTTCAGTGTTTTGTGTTTGTGAATGTTGTGTTTGTTTATGATGAGTTTGGAATGTAACGATTTTGAAGGTACCCTATTTTAAATTTTCAGCGGAAACATGGACACTTCTGGGAACGAGATATCTTACGGCGAATTCCTTGACGAGTTGCCAAATGTTCAGGAATTGGGAACATTTGTTTTAATTACTTGGAGGAATATGCGCGTTGGGTATGTACGGTGAGTTGAAACAACATGCAATTTATTTTGCAACAATACCTTTGGTTATTGGATTTGCATTGATACACTTCATTGTTCAGTGAAATATTCGACTGAGTGAAACGCCTGCACAACTTTACTCTGCGTTTTATACGGTTTGCATCAACATATTATTTTGCATCAATGTCTTTTCATGATGGATTTGCATTGATATACTCATTCTTCAGTGAAATATGCGACTGATTTTAATGCTTCCACGATTTTACCCGCCGCTTTATACGATTTGCATCAACATACTTATTTTGCATCAAAATCTTTTCATGGTGGATTTGCATCGATATACTTCAGTGAAATATTGGGCTGCGTAAAATGTCTGAAATATTTTATAGGATACTTTACACCAAGACACATCTTAGAAAAATTCAGTCGATATAATTGTTACATTGTTTGTAGTCTGCATTGTTATATTTTCGAAATTATAAATGTACCATAAAAGAATACAATTATTCAAAAAACGTGTTTGAAACGTTTCTGTAATCACGAACATTCTGAAGTTCAGTAACTAATTCTGCCTTGTTTAATTCAGTAAAGTAAAATAACTCAGTTGAAAGCGTTCTAATTTTTCAGAAGTAAACAATGTAGTATTTCATTTTGATGAACGTCACTTACTTATGACAATCTCGTCACGGTAAGTATTTTTCTCGTGAAGCCATTTTTCTTGGATGTGTCGTCGTTTAAATTTAGCGCGTCTTGCTACCGCAATATTTCAATATGACAGGTGAATTTAGAATATTTACATACTTATGGGAGATTAGTATTTTCTGCCAGAAATCGCTTTTTATTGTGTTCTAGACAAATCATTTGATTCATTAGTCTGTTTTAAGAAACAAAATTCCCATCCAACTATTCTCTTTCTCTATAAAAAAATAATAAAAAAATAAAAATAAAAAACAGTTTACCAAAACCGTTATTGAATAGCTATTTCTTCTCAGTTATCAAATTTTACTAAATAACTCGGGTTGCACATTTGACCGGACAAAATCTTTTTTGATCAATTGACGGTCAAATTGGTCAAAATCTTGTTTCATCAGTTAATTGAAATTAAAATCGCTATTTTTTTTTAAATTATGAATTAATCAATTGTATAATAACATAAAACTTGTTAATATTACTAATTTATACTTCAAATTATAAACAATTTTTTTCAGTTTGTGTTGACATTATTTAGAGGCTTGAATTAGTGACTTTTTTAATTGATATTGTTAAAACGAATTGTATCTAAAACATAACTAAAACATTCTTTCATTGTTAAAAAATTATGTTGAATATTCAAACTAATAATTTGTACCAAAGTTTAGTAAAGGCCTTGCAACTCTTTTTCCTATTTCCTGATGTAATTAACTTTCTTGTTTCAGCTATAATTATTTTGAAACCAAAAACATATAAAAATGTTGTAGCAATCAACCAATCCGTAAATTAAATTAATTCTATGTTGAAATTGCCAGTATATAAGGTTTGTTTAGTAATATTATTAGGTCGGAAAAAATAATGCGAAGTTGAACAAATGAATGCGTTTGATATTGAATGCAATTGTTAATGCAGAAACATATGATACAATATTTCAAGGTGTTTTGAGTGTAGAGTGTGAAGAACAAAATATAGAGTTTGGTTAATATCATTTCCTATAAATATGAATATAATTGTTTTAATTTAGCAATGTTTGTTTGAAAACTTCTCACAAAATAAACGATGTTCATTTTAATGTCATGTGACCATTTGACCAATTTGACCACCTGGTCAAAATCTTCTTGATCAATTGATCGACCGGTCAATTGACCAGATTTTGACTCGACCGTCAAATTCTATGCAACCCTATAAATAACCCTTAAACCACAACAAACCAAATTCACAATGGACAAGACTCTATAAAAAAAAGCACTAAGCCTTAAACAAACGCTTCCGCGCGTGAAACAACTGCATAAATGAAAAGTGGCTCAAGGCGCAGCCCCTCCTTTATTTTCGCTCAGATAGAAAATTTAATGGCCACAATCCATCTGCACCGGCAATGCAATATTGCCATCGGGCTACGGCCCTGAGTCACGGTGCGTGGCCGGATTGCGCGATGGTTCTTTGACTCCGCGCCGGCTGCCGGGAGTCAGAGTCAGTCAACCCGATGACGGTTAGCAAGCGAGTCCTGTGAATCTCGTCGCTCGAGTCGCGTCGTTCGATCGCCTCGCGCGCGAATCTCGTCATTAACTCTCCATATCTAAACAGTTTCCAGACAAACAATCCCATTGGAAAAAAATAATTCCCCAGGTATCTTTGCAAAAAAAATACCTGGTTCCCCTCCCCGCAGGGAAAGGATACACATCTCGGCCGGAGATCCGCGAAGTGAAGTGAACTCTGACCCTGGGCACTCTGGTACTCTGGCCTTCGGAGCAGGACTCGTTTCTCGCGAAAGTTTCGTGTGCGAGTGTGTGCCGGTGTTTTCGAGTGGGTTCTGTGCAAGTGTGACCTGGCCGAGTGTCGCGGAGGCCCCACGTGCGACCCGAAGATGCTCGCAAAAACAAGCAGAAACCTGGACACAAACAGATAGGCTGCCAGTTTACGATGAAATATCGATTCCAACGAGGAATGTTTTAATTTGCCGGGCCGAGGATAATTGATCGTCTTGTTGACTGGTGAGTGCCGGACAGCGACGTTTCCCGGCTTCCAAGGAGTTTTTGCAGGATTTATTAAGGGAGTGACAAAGGAGGGACAATTCAAATCACATAAGTGCATCCTTTATTAATACAAAATTTTATTTCTGAATACGCCACATGGAAGATATGGTTACTGAAAAAATGTCGTGACAAAGGAGGGACAATTCAAATCACATAAGTGCATCCTTTATTAATACAAAATATTATTTCGAATACGCCACATGGAAGATATGGTTACTGAAAAAACGTCGAAGAAACATTTTCTGGGTTGCGTCGTCGAGATTTTGTATGGAGGATTAGTTTTGTTGAATTTGCAGAAGAAGTATGCCCAGAAGAGTTCATAACTCAGTTCCTAACTATTATGGATTTGAGTAACGGTACATTAGCAGGAACTCTGAAGGTCTCGCGTTTGGACGTCCTCCAGAAACATGCGAAATTTGTTCGTTCTGCGAAATTCGTCACTTTCGTTAGTTCCGTTAGTTTCTTGGGGCAAGTAGATAAATTGAACCATCTTGAGGATGAAAATCCTGCGCAATGGAATACCCAAAATTCTGAACCACTGGTTTCTTTGTCATCTATCAACCTAATGTTCCTTCCATCTTTAAAACTATGCAATCCAGAAGACAAAGGGAAACAATGTTGCCATTGCATATTGGTTATTTTATCGATCAATTTAGCAGACTAATGAATATTTTTTATATCTGTCTTAAATTAACGTTTCGGCCATTTGTACTAGGCCCTCTTCAGAATTATTCATACGAAAGCCATACTGTGATTAAGTCTTCATGAGATGAACATCTCTCTCCTAAAAAAATGTTGCCATTGCCTTCCTCCCGCATACATACATCACCATTTCCTCAAACGTTCGTCGAACCTACTCATTTTTCCCGATACACATACCCTCGCCTCGTTTTTTCTACAATCGTTTTCTCGCAAGAACGGCCCGCATAGGACTCGTCGGACGAGTCGGTTCTTACGGCGAGCGTGGAATGTTCGGCGAGGTTGCCGGACCGACCTCGTCGGGCGATTTTTGCGGGCCCAATGCAAAGGTAATCCGGTTGCGCGTTCGGACGAAATTTGCGTGGCGTTCGGATCGGGTTAGATGGGATTAGGAGGCGCAATTGGCGGGCAAAAAAGCGGATTCGCGTAAAGTTAGATTGAGTTGCGTTGGAAGCTGGTTGACGCTCGGAGGAGGTCGCGGTAATTAAGTCGCGCCGAAAAGTCGTCGCTCGATCGGAAAGTTTGATCGAAAGAGTTGGGTTTGAAATGCTAATCGCTCGAGTGTAATTAAGATTAGAGAGGCTGACGGACGCGGAGGCTGCGTTTTGTTTAACGCGGGGTTTAATCGAATTAATTAATTCTGCGCTGATGATAAACTTTCGGCGAAGAAGTGCAGTGGAAGTTGATCCGCCGAGTTGTTGTGGGCCTCTAAGTGTTGGGTTGAGCGAGCAATTTGGAGATTGCGGCGGTTACCGGTTTTTTATGGGAAGGGGTGGGATGGTTATTTGATTCCGGGACAGTGAGCGAAGGGTTTCGTGGTCGTGCTGATTGGAAGACCTATTTGCCGGGTCTGTTTGGTTTATTGAGATTCGGAAATTAAATTTGGGTCGGCGAGTTTCTGGCGCTGGCAGTCGGTGATTACGGCGGTTCCGGTTTAATTTGGCGGAAAGTCTTAATAAGTTGGGCATTTTAAGGGTTGAGTATGGCGAAAAATTGAATAGAGGGGGAGGAAGGAAAGTTGCAGGACAAATCGCGTTTAGGCTTGGAGAGTTGGAGAGGAAGATGGATTGAAAAGTTGGGTCTACTGTGGGCTAAGGTTTGGGGAATGAGATATAGGAACACTTAGTTATAGGTTGGTTAGCGATGCTAACGGCTACATTTTATCATTTCAATATCCGAGTTTTAACATTCACTTCCCTCGGCGCCGATATCGAGTTACAGCAACGCCAATGTTATGACTAACCATTCTGTGGTATAAGTTCAATTCCATTGCGAATCGCGTAAGACATTGTAGATGATAATTAGGCGCTTAACAACGGCTGCCTTTTGATACGACATTTCGAATTTAGCCACATCTGCAGTTGATCCCGATTTCAAATCAAACATGTCGAAGGGAATGAAAGTTTAATTAAACTTTGGTACTGTGGATTGTGACATGTAAATTAATTTTAACATGAAAAAATGTCTATCCTTGTCTAACTTACGACAGTAAAACTCCTAAAAAGTATTTCTTGTGAGAACAATAAATTAGTCGAGGCCATCAGAAACGTGCAGTATTTAACTTTCCAAGCGTCCCGGAAAAAGGGCCATAATTTCGGAGAGGATTTCTTCACTCACTCCTCCATCGCGAAACCAATTTGCTTCGAAAATCGCTGGCTTGCTCAAAGCGAAATTTCTCCATCGCGCCGTGCCCAACGGAAAACGAGTCTACCGGTTAAAAAATGTTAATTTTACGACACCGCTAATCCGTTTAACGACTGCAACGCGTAAGTGTCTATCTAATTCATATACGTGAACTCCGCCGCTCAATTTATTTCTCAATTTTTGCGAGCTAACCGATCGGTTTAATTAATAATCGAGCGCCGATTTAATTCTGGGGCTTTAGGGATAGACCAGTTAAGTCGATTTATTTTATTTCACGATATTTGTGTTTGAAATTACAAAAGGCAAACGTTTTGTTAATGTTGTTAATTTCATTAGTTTTGTTAGTTTCGTTAGTTTTGTTAGTTTCGTTAGTTTTGTTAGTTTTGTTAGTTTCGTTAGTTTTGTTAG
>JABFPB010007423.1:0-11027 GCA_022817645.1 Ceratoteleas bidentatus | reverse complement strand
AGCCAGACATGTTCTCCCAAAAGTGCAGAATCAAGGTATGGTCGATTTGTGATGAAATGATTGATCATACTTTTTTTTATTAACAAAGACACTCTTTGGCAGCAGACTTGAGACATGACCTTAATAATAATAAAAATAAAAATAAGACAAGATTCTTTTAAAATGTAAGGTGGCTTTATTTTCTGACCTTATGAAAAGGAAGTATTCACCGTACGAAAAAAGGTCAGAATTTTTCTCAGACAGTCGTGCGACTGTCCTGCAAAAAATATTGAATAGACATTTATAGAAAATAATTAAAAAAATTTAATTGAATTCCAAAATGGCAAGTGTCGGCATGCTTCCCGGGTCGAGGCCGGCGAATAAGGCAAGAATTGGACCTGGAGATGGTGGCGTTAGCGGTACTCTCGGCGTAGGCCTTCGGAGCAGGTAGGCCGGGCCTACCTGCTCGTCGCAGAAAGTCAACGACTCCTCCGTATCAAACTACGGATTTCGGGCGTTGACCGTGAAAAAGGCCGAAGGTCGTGGAGCGGGGCTACGGCGTCGGAGCGGACACTTTCGCCAGAAAGAGGAGCAGGTGGGACCTGATGGAAAGTTTCGGCCCTGGCGAGACATCTGATGGACGCTCCCTCGAAGGAGCTCCAACCTGTCCCTCCGAGTCCTGCGGATGCGGCCCAAACAAAAAGCTGAACCGCGTACAAAAAATGAATAATCGGAACTCATATAAAATCAGAAAACAATTAACAACAAAATTTTGACTTCGGGCCCAAAATCAAAAATATTGCCAAGACTCTCGGCCCGGAAGTTCGCCGAACAAACACTCGCAAACTTAATCTAAAAAAGGGGGGGGAGGCAGAGGCTAACTCGCATAACCCATAATTTCGCATCCAATAAAATTTAAGAACAGAAATTAGAGATAATAAACACTCGCATAACACAATGAAATAAAAATGTAGATCAGGAAAATTTGTGCATACAATTCAAAACAACAAAAAATAACGAAGCATAAGGCCATACCCTATTAAAAACTTCATATTGAAACATACAGAAACATATTGGAATATTTGCGGGAATGTTACGTATCAAGACATACAAAGACCTATTTAACAGGATTCATTTTTACGTATTATTTTTATACGAAAGGTATATATTTCAGGCCGGGTAATACGAAACGGTGACGAAGACGTCACCGTTTTTACATAATCATTACGCTTAAACGAAATCGGCGTTAAAAATTGATCGACAAAAAACATCCCCATTCAAGACTCGATCTCGAGCCTCCGAGTTACAAGTCCAGGATCTTAATCACAAGACCATGATGCCATATGAAAGTAACTACCGTTTTATATACAACACTTATCATGAGGCAGATTCTCGACGAGTTATATTTAAAATACGGTAGTTACTTACAAATGGCATCGTAGTCTTGGGGTTAAGATACTGGAATTGTAACTTGGAGGCTCGAGTTCGAGTCTTGATTCTGCATGTTTTTTCACTCACATTTTAACGCCGATTTCGTTTAAACCTAATTTGTATGTAAAAACGGTGACAATACCGGCCTGAAATGTATACCTTTCGTATAAAAATACCGTACAAAAATACATCGTGTTAAATATGTGTTCGTATGTCTTGATACGTAAATAAAATTAATAAAAATACATGTATATCTTTGTACATAATATCTTCCAAATCTTAATATGTTTCGCAAAAAAATTCAATATGATTCAATATGTTTGTGTACGTTTCAATATGACATTTTTAATAGGGCACAGTCCACTTTCGTACCCACGGGGGAAAAAGGGTTGAATTGAGAGCTTCATACTCACCAGGCCGGCCGACTCGAGCTCTCGCTAAAATAAAGGGCACATTTTCGCGCGGCGAGATGCAAACAGTTGGGCGTTTTGTATTTGGCATTTTACGTTCGGCTGAGAAACTGGTGTAAGTCAACGGCGAAAGTCAACGGTGGTCCAAAAAGTACCACAATTACATAAGAAATAATCAACTACCCTAGTAGAAATTGTACAAAATTGATGGGGCTGTAATCGGGTACGTCACGCTTGGAATCGATGTGGCCCCTATCGGGAAAATCTGATAAGGCCCAGACATGGATCTCATGTGGAAAATTTTCCCGATAAGGGCCACATCGATTCCATGCGTGACGTACCCGATCACAGCCCCATCAATTTTGTACACTTTCTACTAGGGTAATTGTTGGCGTGGTAGTTGAATAAACACACAATTCACTTTTAACTAATATTCTTATATTCAAACTAAGGTACAAGCACTTTCGCGTCGACCTCTCTCAACAATCGTCGCTGAACGAATGAATGGCGGATCGCGCGCGCCCTTCACTCTCGTATTGTGAGTGGAGGGGATCTGACGAGAAGACGACAGTGCTGCCACTGTGTATTTCCGTCACTCCCTCCCGAGGAAGATCTACTCCACTAACTTAAACATGTTTTATTTATTCTAATTTCGCAATTTAAATAAATTAGTTTGTATAACAGTATATCTCACTAACATCGCAGGTATAAACATAAACTAAATCGCATCAGTAATCAATTATTTATAAAGTAACGCAAACAATTTTTCTGAACGCAAACAAGATTCTGATACAATCTGTAGTCGTAACTCTTCTGATCTGATACATCTTTTATGGTGCTGAAAAGAAAAAAATTAATTAAACCATCTTATTTAAACACATCTTTGACTATCATTCTGTCGTTGTTCATAATGCTAACAGTCATTTTATTATTGACTTCGGAACTCAGAGGCTTCGTCATCACATCAGCCAGCTGATGTTTAGTGGACACCCATCTAATCACTACTCGTTCATTTTTCACACATTCTTTTACATAATTTTCGTGGACCTCCGTCATGTGCCTCAACTTGTTGCCACCACTTGTGTTAGCACAAGTTTCAGCAGCCTTGTTATCGCAGAACAAGAGAGCTGGCAAGAAATTTTTATTTGTCATCCTTTCAAGAGACTTATTTAGTGCAACAATTTCCTGGCACGCCTGACTCATTGCAACATATTCTGCTTGGCATGTCGAGAGTGCCACGTAGGTTTGCTTATTTGCCTTCCACGAAACCGTGTCCCCAAAGAGCTGGATAATGTAACCACAAGTGGACACCGAACCCCTGCAGTCCGCGAAGCTGGCATCTGAATATGCCACTAGACCATCATGCCTTCCCAAATATGTTAATCTTACTGTCTTTGTAGCTTTTAGGTAAGCAAAGACTCTTTTTATCATAGCCCATTCTAACTCCGTGGGATGCATTTGATGCCTACTTAAAATATTTACCGCATAGGCGATATCAGGTCGTGTGGCACCCGCAAGATAAAGTAAACTTCCGACAGCCTCTCTGTACGGAAAGTTAATCGAAGACACCGTCATTTCAGATTCTTTATCACTTTCAGTCTCTTCTCGCATTTTTCGTTCGCGGTTTGCAACTTGTCGAGTTATCATTGGCGTACTTTTGCCATGTTCATTGTCAAACCCGAATCTTGTTAATATTTTTTCAATATATTTTACCTGCATGATTTTCATTACTCGTTTGTCTCTTTTTCTCATTATTTCCATGCCTAAAAAGTTTTGTGGCTCACTTAGATCAGTCATTTCGAAATGATCCATTAACTGTTCTTGTATGTTTTTCAGTTCCACCTCATCGTTGCTGGCTAGTATTATGTCGTCAACATAGAGGATCAAAATGACTACGGTTTTTTCAAGGAATTTTGTGTGTAGACAAGGATCACAATCATCATTTTTTAAACCAGTCGAGTTTGCAACCTGCGTAAAGCGCTCATTCCATTTCTTGGGACTTATTCGTAAGTCATAGAGGGCTCTCTGCAGCCTGCACACTTTGGTTTCGTACTCATCTTTCGACACCCTTACCCCGTCTGGAATTTCCATGAAGATTTCATCTTCGATGGTTCCATTGAGGAAAGCTGTCTTTACGTCTAGCTGACGCAAATGTAAATTGTCGTTATTTGCCAAAGCCAGAACCGCTCTCACAAGTGGCAATCTCGAAACCGGTGCGTATGTTTCTTTAAGATCATAAAAATTTTTATCCTTGAACCCGCGTGTCACGAGCCTGGCCTTGAATTTCAATTGACCATTTTTGTCTATTTTCCGTTTGAAAACCCACTTTGAGTCTATTATGTTAGGATGTTTTTTGTTTCTACGATCGTAAGTAGGCCTGTCTATCAAAGACCACACTTGATTCCTAACCATAGACTCAAGTTCTTCGTTAATGGCTTTCAACCATTCTTTCTTTTCATTCGTTTTCATAGCTTCCTCATAAGACTGAGGATCATTGTAGATATTAGCGAAAAAACTGAACATTATTTCATCTTTATAACTGTCTTCTGCCGCTTTAAACTCGTCTTCAATATCCGGAAATTCGAAAAGTTCCGTGTTCATTGCTAGATGAGCAAAGCTCGAATCTAGAATGCCCTTACTACGCGTACAGTAAGGTTCTCTCGCACCAACTACTGTATTGGAACGTTTGTTTGCAGTCTGATCTCCCTCCGTTTCCAACCCTCGTTTCCTTGGTCGACCTCTCTTTCTTTTCAGATCTCCCTCCGTTCCTAATGTGTCTCTGCTCTCTTCCAATTCGTCTTTCCCAAAGATCAATGGCAAGTCCTTTGAATCCTCAATCGGTAATGGCCATAATTTTATGGATTCTTTAGTATATTTGTTACCTTAAACAAGTTTCTCGTTAAAACGGACGTTACGGGATTCAAAGAACTTACCCGATTCGGGATTCACAAACATATATTCTGAAGGTGTATACCCCACGAGGAAACCACGAATCTCGGGGCTCGGGGAGCAAACTTTGTATCTGGCTTTCGAGTTATCGACCAATAGGCCAAACATCCAAATCTTTTAATTTGATTAATGTCGAAATTTATATTAAGGGAAAATCTACTTAAGGGAGTATCGTATTCGATAGATTTGTGTGGGGTTCGATTGTACACATAAACCGCTGCACCCAAGGCTAAATCCCACATATTTGACAGAAGTCTCGAATCCAGCATAAAGACACGAATCTTTTTTTGCAAAGTTTGGTTAAAGCGTTCAGAAACCCCATTGTGCTGAGGTGTATCTGGACAAGCCGGCTGCAGTTCAATGCCTTCACGCTGAAGAACCTCAGCCGTGTAACCCCCCATGTACTCTGTTCCTTGGTCAGAACGCAGATAGCACGCCTTCTCGTCGTGTCCCAATAGATTTCTAGTGCTTATCAGAAATTTTTCCAGACATTTACCCGTCTCATCTTTAGCTTTCATAGGATATGCAAGTGCTAATCTTGAGAAATCGTCAACAAAAACTGAAATACATTTATAACCAAAGGGATGCGTGGCTGGCGAAATTTTTCCCATTACGTCCGAATGGATTATTTGCAGTGGTCGGGTTGCTCGCGTTCTGATGTTACTAAAAGGAAGTTTCTGCGATTTTGAGATTGCACAAATCTCGCAATCCAGAATGCTTTCATCGAAATTAATATTTTGCAAATCTTTATTCTCCGGCCATAGTTTTTTTAATTTTTGTAAATAATTTCGCGAAGCATGGCCCATTCGAACGTGCCACATCATCGCCTTGTTGATCTTAATGGAATTATTGTATGATTCCCCAATGAAAAGTTCACTTTCCTGCAGGTCCGTTTCAGAAATATCGTCAGTCTTTGTAATTTTTCTTTCTACCAATTTCGTTTCTAGATTAGAATGTATAAAATCAACAATGTCCAGATTCGAAACTGTCTCCCCAACATTGATTTGTACTTTTTCGTTTGTAACACAATCTTTGGCATTGGGCAAATCAAGTGTTGGAACAATGTGAACTGTTTCCGTCTTTTTACTTTCATCAGATTTTTCATCTACTTTTGTGTTCACTTTATCACCTGTCTGTTCCTTAGAGTCTTTTTCAGATATATCAAGATGTGACTGGCAGTTAACATCGTATGCAAAACTCACTTTTGAGCCAGGCTGGACTTTACCTAGTCGCTTATCGATTTCGAATTCAATAAGCCAGTAAGGGCTTTCATAAATGCCAGAAACAAAAACCTTATTAGTTTGAGGATCAAAAATTTCAATTTTTTTATTATTCATGTGTATTGTCCAGCCTGCCTCGGCAAAGTGTCTTAATGACAATAAATTTTCCGACAGAGATTTTGAACAAATTACATCGTTTAGTTGAAAAGACTTTCTGTCCTTTGTGTTTGTGAATAGATGGATTGTCCCCTTTCCTTCAGCCATGATATCTGCATTTTTGTTTTTATTTGCACACTTGATTACATTAATTCCCGCGCGGTTTAAATGTGTGAAAATTGAATCGTTATTTACCAGATGTTCCGTAGCCCCAGAATCAACTATAAAAGTTGTGAATAACTTTTCGTTATTTATACCTTGGACTGATCTAATTTCAGCATTATTCACGTCATCAGTTGTCAAGAGGACAGATTGAACACTATCGTACATACCTGGGACATTCATCCTAGAGGTCGACTGGCTCTCCATGTGATTCGCCTGAGAATTAGACTGGGTAACAACTCGAGGCTGACGACGTTTTCCACCTCTAACTGTTTGTCCTCTATCATTCTGCTCTTTCGGAGCACCATTGAGCGGACCACTGCTTTCATGAACAGTCTTGAATGTCCCTCGTCCATTTGCTTTGTAGCGACCCCTACTATTTTGCGCCTTAAAAGTGCGCTTATTGTTGGCTCGGAAAGACTTCATATCCCCACGACCTCCACCTCGACTATTCTTTTGATTTTTAAAACGAGATGGGCAGTCAGCTGCTTTGTGATTGGTAAACAAATTACACGCATAACATTTTTTAAGCCCTGAACCTTTCCTAGGACATTCGTTACGCAAATGACCGAGATCATCACATTCAAAACATCCCTCAGTCATTTTTCGCGGTTTGGTGTAAGCAGCGGTAACCGTTTTAGATCTGCTGTTTGGAGGAACAAGCTGCAGCCTGGGACCGATTCGCCTCTGCTTGAACGATGAATGATTTAAGTGCGGCATACGACATACTTTTTCCCGTCTGACTTTTTGTAAGAAATTCAACCGATTGTACCTCCGGTACGGCTACCATTATCGCATTGTAGAATGCGTCCCGTTTTTCCTCTTCTGACAACGGTGATACATCCGCCATACTCTCATAGTTACGCATGATTTCTTCGAATCGGTCCCAAAATACAATTGACGTCTTACGGACACGCTAGTGACATTCACTTCGCAACGCTTAAATTCTTTCAAAACATTTAAAATACAAACAGGGTCCTGAATGAATAAAACTTTGGAGTAATAATTCGGATCAATTCGATTGATCAATATATCGCGAACTTTAAATTTGTGCTTCTCTCTAGTTGCATCGCTTAGACCCTCTGGAGCTGGAATCGAAGTGTCTATTACATAGAGTAAATCGCATGTACGCAGTTCTGAACGGAAAAACTCTATGAAATGTGCATATTTCACATGCGGCCCCAACTTGTAATCACGCTTTGTGCCCCCGTCTTTACTCAACAACTCTATTTTTATCGCGTCACGAATTTGACTAGTGGTCAATCCACCGCTACCAGTAACACCAGAAATCCCCGGCTGAATGTCATTCGCAGCGGATCCCGAAGCACGTTTTCCTGCGAAGGTTACTCCGGAAACATGTCTCGCTGTAGACATATCAGTGCTAAATACCTTCGGTGATGGACCGTCGGCAGCATCGCTTTGAGATTTCTGTGCGTTGTCCTGGTTACCAACCAACTGCTGCTTTTGTATAAAAAGTTGTAGTCGTCCTGCAATTTTTTCTGCATCAAAATTGTCGCCGACATTATCTCTTGTAGATTTTGGTACTTGAGATATTCTTCTTTTGAAGCATTCCCCAAGTTTTTATTTGTACCATCGTTTTTCACTTGGTGCATATTATCATATTTCACTTCACCTTCTTTACCATGATTCTTACTTTCTGCAATTAGAAGTATATTATTAGCAGAATCGTTAAACATTGTTACAATCATTCTTTCTAAAAAAAAATTAACATGCAATAAGAATTTAAATTTATTTATATTTATTTACCTCCGTCAATATCATCTCCATTCATAATATAAGACTCATTATTTGCCGAATTCTTATTGTTTACCGAATTCTTATCATTCGCCAAATTCTTATCATTCGCCGAATTCTCATCATTTACCGAATTCTTCTCGTTTGCTGAATTCTCATCATTTGCCGAATTCTCATTTATATTTCCCTTCTCATTTCCTTCGTCTACGGCGAATTCTTTTGACACGGTATTTCCGTCGCCATCTGACTGGTTTTTATATAGCTCAGATACCTCTGATTGTAACAATTCAAAGTCCTCTTTCAAAGTCTTTTTTGCTAAAACATTGTTGAAACAAAAATAAGTAATTGCATTATCATTTTTCTATCGAGCTCATTTATGTGCTTCTAGTCCATTTTCATCGAACACAGACTAAGATGAACTGAAGCGAAATACCGATAAAAATCACGTTACTATCGTAATTCCACCACAAGTATTCCTAGTTTCTCAAGCTATCAATAGTGAACACAACTACATCTAGCTCAATCAACCCAGTAGATGGTTATTTTATTCTTTTATCATTAAAACAATCTTGTATCAAGACTATCCCTCAATTTAATCGTTGTGTCGCTATTCGGTGCGATAATTTATTTTTCGACGGAAAGTATGCTAGCTTTTCAAAATATTTACACGTGTTTTTTCTGTTCGAACTTAAACTAACATCTCTTGTCTTATTTGTACATGTACATACTCATCATGAGCCTCTCCTCCTTTTACGGCTATTGTGGAAAGATTTTCATCAATACGTATGTAAAAAGGAAGGATTCTCGTTTGGTTCTAGACCAAAAAACCGCCTTGTATTTCGCAATGGCCCTTTCTAAAGCTGGCCCCATGTTAACTGCCAAATTCGTTTTGAATTTATAGCAATACAATTCACTATAACCTATAAAATAACTTTATGATTAATTTTAATGAAATTATTGCCCATAAGACACAGTTTATACACTTTAGAACAAAGAATGTTTCAAATCAAAATATCAACAAATGTTTCATTGTTTATTCGTTTTATTGTTACAATTTTAAACAAGGTCATAATCCATGTAAACAATGATTTTATCAGGTTTTTCGTTCCATTCTTTCATTTCAAAACAAATTTCCCCCCCAAAAAATCTAGTTGTATAAATGTATCTTTTCTTTGTTCAATATTTCCTTTTCTCGCGAACTTTCTCAGAATTAGTACAATTAACTTATCAAATCATAAGCATTCTTTGTCTTCTCAATTTTCTGATCAAAATTAAGTCAACATTATACACACATTAAAACATAATCATTTTGTTTGTCCCAGTGCCTTATTAAAAGTTTTCTCAAACAAAGAAAACCAAACACAAACATTAAATTACATTATTCTTTGTTTTCTTACAAGCTTTCCAAACAAGGTCACCTCAACACAAACATTACAACACAACTTCTCATGAACTTGAAATCACAAACACTCATTGTTAGCTTATTGTTATCAACATTCTTTGTTCATTTTATTTAACAAAACTTGCTTTACAAACTGCGGTTTTCCTACCTTTTGGCGCAGTATAAGGGTGCTGGGCCCATAACCTGTTGGCGTGGTAGTTGAATAAACACACAGTTCACTTTTAACTAATATTCTTATATACAAACTAAGGTACAAGCACTTTCGCGTCGACCTCTCTCAACAATCGTCGCTGAACGAATGAATGGCGGATCGCGCGAGCCCTTCACTCTCGTATCGTGAGTGGAGGGGATCTGACGAGAAGACGACAGTGCTGCCACTGTGTATTTCCGTCAGTAATACTAGGCTGAAATAATAAAACATGATTAAATTAATATGACCATATTTTCACTTGGCACCCTAAATATACGATCCTTGGTCCGGAAAATTGTCAGAGTATTAGTCCCAATTGGTGGCTATTCGCCACATTCAGTTGTTTACACAGGTTATCTCTTTTCAAACATGCGCTATCTCGCTCCAGTTGCAATTGGAGGGGCGCCTTTCTTACAGGCAATGGGTTAATTACTTCAGAACTGATAAGTTTGTTAGTAATAACTCTGAAACTTTATGTTATCATCCAAAAGAGAGTAATTTATGCACTTCGAGTAAAATTATTAACTACGAGAATTACCGTTATGTTGTGTTTCAATTATTTTTAAAGAATTCAATAAAACATTTTAATTGTTTTTAATGAATTCAATAACATATTTGAATTCGTCTTTACTAATTCAAACTGTACATAACCTTCATTTTTCTTTTCAACATTTTACTGAAAGTATGTACATTATTTCTTTTCGGGTGAAAACGTATAGTTCCAGAGT
The DNA here is from genome assembly GCA_022817645.1 of Ceratoteleas bidentatus. NCBI lineage: Eukaryota > Metazoa > Arthropoda > Insecta > Hymenoptera > Scelionidae > Ceratoteleas > Ceratoteleas bidentatus. The sequence goes on along the minus strand of JABFPB010007423.1, from coordinate 645 downwards.
TATCAACAACTATTTTATATTAGTTTGGAAAAAATTATGCAATTTTAAGTAATTTTACAGCCCTTGAAATTTTCAATGCCGAATCTTGCCATTTTGGAATTCAATTTCATTTTCTCAGTTTTTTTTTCTATTAACCCGCCGCTGGTCGCGCTGTTTTTATTATCCTTTTCTCGCGACAACATCGTCACTCCGACTTCTCTCTCTTGTTAGCTGGTAGCTAACGGGCGACCAGCGGCGGGTTAATTTCTATTCTTGGGGTTAATGGTTACCCTCAGAAAGAATAACCGTTGACCCATGCGCGCGTATGACTTGTCCGGCGCCTAAGTGTAAGAGTCACAAAGGGAGCTTCTTTCCGAGTAGATATATGGGACATACTTTGTCAAAACGGACAAAATTTTGCCGAACCCTCTCCGAATTGGCTGAAAATGGGTTGGCTGATAACTGGTCCCTTGTGATATAAAAATGACCAGAAGAAGGTTCCTAAAGCTCACAATGAAGTACAAATAGAAGTTTTTAATATATCGTTTTTCTCCCGATTATGGTGATTTTTTCAAACTTTAGCCTGCAAAAACGTTTCATTAACCTGTTCTGTGGGAATATTTAGTTTTCGTAACTGGTGGCCGTGCGCAAAACGAATTTTACAGC